>JACXGK010003292.1:13147-46266 GCA_016801125.1 Novumbra hubbsi | reverse complement strand
CAACAACCACCCCATTGACTTCAACAACAACAACCACCCCAGTTCCAACAACAACCACCCCTTTGACTCCAACTACAACAACCACCCCATTGACTCCAACTACAACAACCACCCCATTGACTCCAACCTCAACAACAGAAGTTCCAACAACAACCTCCCCATTGACTCCAACCTCAACAACAGAAGTTCCAACAACAACCACCATGTTGACAACAACTACAACTACAGAAGTTCCAACAACATCCACCCCGTTGACTACAACTACAACAACCACCCCACTTCCAACAACAACCACCCCATTGACTCCAAATACAACAACAGAAGTTCCAACAACAACCACCACATTGACACCAACTACAACTACAGAAGTTCCAACAACAAGCACCCCATTGACACCAACTACAACTACAAATGTTTCAACTACAACTAGCCCATTGACTCCAGCTACAAAAGTTCCAACAACAACCACCCCATTGACTCCAATTACACTGACAAAAGTTCCAAAAACCAACATCCCATTAACTCCCAGTACAACTACAAAAGAATCTGCAACAAACACATCAGATCCAACCACATCTACCACTAGTGCACTCGGAACAATCAGTCCTTCAAATGTGTCACCTTCAGAAACCTCCAGTGTTTCTAGGGGGAGTCACAGGACAGATCTGGTTCCTTCACCAACCACAAGTCATGGTAAGACAGTTGACCCAATCATCACCACCAGTCGGTTAACCACCAGCAGTTCTAATAAATCTTCCAGCAATCAGTCAAATAGTTCTCCCAGATCGCCTGGCGGAGGTACCAGTGGTGGCTTCAGTGACTGGGTACCGGGATGGGCCATTGCCCTGTTGGTGTTAGCTGCTGTCATCCTGTTGCTACTTATTATCATCTTCATCATGATGGTGAGAAACCTGACTCCTGGTTTGTTTCACTTGAAGGCAGAAACATTTCCTTCCTGTCTGACACTTTTTTATATGTTGCTCTTTTAACAGGTGATGCGCTGGTGCTGTAAAAAGTCGGAAGATAATCTGTCAGAGGATACGTACATTTACGAAAAAAAGAGCCCCCCAAACATGGAATCTTTCCCAACACAAGTCCCCCAAACCCCTATAACAGAGCCACCCAATGTCGATAACGTTCAGACCACTGTAAGAATCCCTCTATACATCTGACATCGGCTCTGAAAATACAAAACATTACAGCTGCTCATATTATTAGCTTTCTTAAAAAAAAAAGAAGAAATAGGAATAATAATTATTGTTTCCTTATTTTGCTGGGCTTTAAGCCATCACTGACTAAGGTTTCTTATCAAAACACATCAGCTTTGTTTTTTATCTACTTAACTATATTAAGGTAACAACTGAAAAGCCAGGTTGAAACTCTTAAAGGCTACTATTTGGTAAAAAATGTATTGGGCTAACATTAAAGAGGGGATTCCATGAAATTCATCTGCACCATTTTAGCATACTTTTAGAGAGACTGGATTAATATGACAATAGACAATAAAATAGTGCTTTAAGAGGTTCTAAGAAATAAATCAGTTTGTGTCTGATACTCTCTCAACAGAATGATCCACCAAAGAAGAATAAAACAGGCATGTATGTAGTGAACCCCTGAACAGGAAGATGTGGTGGCAACATACTTACAGGTACCCAAACTCAATACTGCCACTGTTTGGTTGTGTTAATGGATCCATAAAATACTGCTTTAACATATAACATTGATACATTTGCTACATTGATGCATTTGATACATGTACAAATACATGACGTGAATCCTTTCTGGTTATACATACAGTGGGGAGAACAAGTATTTGATTCACTGCCGATTTTGCAGGTTTTCCTACTGACAAAGCATGTAGAGGTCTAGTACACTTCAACTGTGAGAGACAAAATCTAAAACAAATATCCAGAAAATCATATTGTATGATTTTTAATTAATGAATTTGCATTTTATTGCATGACATACGTATTTGATACATCAGAAAAGCAGAACTTAATATTTGGTACCGAAAACCTTTGTTTGCAATTACAGAGATCATACATTTCCTGTAGTTCTTGACCAGGTTTGCACACAGTGCAGCAGGGATTTTGGCCCACTCCTCCATACAGACCTTCTCCAGATCTTTCAGGTTTCGGGGCTGCCGTTGGGCAATACAGACTTTAAACTCCCTCCAAAGATTTTCTATTGGGTTCAGGTCTGGAGACTGGCTAGGCCACTCCAGGACCTTGAAATGCTTCTTACGGAGCCACTCCTTAGTTGCCCAGGATGTGTGTTTTGGGTCATTGTCATGCTGGAAGACCCAGCCACCCATCTTCAATGCTCTTACTGAGGGAAGGAGGTTGTTGGCCCCATCCATCCTCCCCTCAATGCGGTGCAGTCGTCCTGTCCCCTTTGCAGAAAGGCATCCCCAAAGAATGATGTGTCCACCTCTATGCTTTACGGTTGGGATGGTGTTCCTGGGGTTGTACTCATCCTTCTTCTTTCTCCAAACACGGCGAGTGGAGTTTAGACCGAAAAGCTCTATTTTTGTCTCATCAGACCACATGACCTTCTCCCATTCCTACTCTGGATCATCCAGATGGTCATTGGCAAACTTCCGACGGGCCTGGACATGCGCTTGCTTGAGCAGGGGGACCTTGCTTGCGCTGCAGGATTTGAATCCATGACAGCGTAGTGTATTATTAATGGTTTTCTTTGAGACTGTGTTCCCAGCTCTCTTCAGGTCATTGACCAGGTCCTGCGGTGTAAATCTGATCCCTCACCTTCCTCATGATCATTGATGCATGGAGCCCCAGACCGAGGGTGATTGACTGTCATTTTGAACTTCTTCCATTTTCTAATAATTGCGCTAACAGTTGTTACCAGTTGCTACCTTCTCACCAAGCTGCTTGCCTATTGTCCTGTAGCCCATCCCAGCCTTGTGCAGGTCTACAATTTTATCCCTGATGTCCTTACACATTTCTCTGGTCTTGGCCATTGTGGAGAGGTTGGAGTCTGTTTGATTGAGTGTGTGGACAGGTGTCTTTTCTACAGGTAACGAGTTCAAACAGGTGCAGTTAATACAGGTAATTAGTGGAGAACAGGAGGGTTTCTTAAAGAACACCTAACAGGTCTGTGAGAGCCATAATTCTTACTGGTTGGTAGGTGATCAAATACTTATGTTACGCAATAAAATGATAATTAATTACTAAAGAATAATGTGATTTTTTGGATTTTTGTTTTCTATTTTGCTCTCACAGTTGAAGTGTACCCATGATCAAAATTACAGACCTCTACATGCTTTGTAAGTAGGAAAACCTGCAAAATCGGCAGTGTATCAAATACTTGATCTCCCCACTGTACGTAGCCTAAAAGTACACATGCATATGATCCAAATAACGGTAGAAGCATAAAACAAACAAATTAATTTTTTACATTATTGTAAAATAAATGTTTTACAATGGCTTTATAATCAATTATGCCTAAATGCAAGTACAATGCTAAGCTATTAGCTTGGTCAAGCACTGCATTCCAAATATTTACTTAATTCTTATTACCACTATTTGCCACTTAAACAAAGATGTGTAATGGACACTTCCTGAAAATGGTGTCCGGTGCCATAGTCAGCTATGGGTGACTGCCACCACTGTATGTACTCTGGTAAGATGTAGGCATATTGACTCACCTTTGACTCACCTATGTTCTTGCGGCCCCGTTCAGTGCATGACTGTTATGTTGGGAGATCTGCTTCCAAATGAGCCAAACAACATGAACCATTATTTGTCATGGATGGCACAGGCGTGTGTGTGTCATTTAAATGACCTGTTATTTCAAGCATTAACAACCCGTAAATGTGTTTATGGAGAATAGTTTGGTATTAAACAGCCTTATCAAGAACCAGGTGTGACCACAGCGTCACGGCTACTAAAGACTAGGCATGATTAAACAATATCTAGTGTAGATCACAAAACATGCCAGAATGAAATTGTAAAAATTATATTCGGAAACATCGGAAATGTACATTAACTAAACCTCTTTGTTTTTCCAGGCGACTCCTTCAGCTGGGCTAGAGAGGAAAAAGAGGAGCTCAAATGAATTCCTAGTAGAAGCCACTGTATATAGTTGTACAGATTTAAGGAATTTAATATGTCATCTTTCTAGAATAAATATTTTATGAATAATAAAATGCTTATGTTTTTATTTATTAAAATTTTGTGCAGAAATATTGGGCAACCATGTTAGTATTTGTATGCTGTATTTGATGTAATCAGACTATGATATTTACACTAAGTAGTACTAAGCTAATTCTGATATTTAATATACTATTATTTAAATATTTTACAAAAACATGTTTTGAAGGATTAAATTGTATAATTCTACTGAAAATCAAAGAGTGCATTGTTTAATTGTTTTCATATTTAAACAGACTGATGAATGGATGACCCTAGTTACCTAAATACCCGTTGATGTTAATAGAATATTTGTGCAGAAACTCTGTTACTTGACAAGATCTTAACTAAAGATTCAGGATTTGAATGTTGCAAAACCTCAGCTTCATGATGTTCACATCTCAATGAAAGTTATTGATGGCCCTTTTTAGACATCCTTAATGCATTCTGTGCCGGCTCGATACCTAAAAGTTGTTGAAAGAGAGCTCACTACTTCCAACTCACTGTTGTATGCAAATGTAGTTGAGGGTGGTTGGGCTTTGATTTATTAACTTGATCCATTAAAGATTGTTACATGAAACAACAAGACCTGAATATCTAAATAAATATTGGACACATAAGGAATTCAATTGCTAGTTTGTTGGTATCTGCAGTGTCAAATTTGCATCTCTTTTCAACAACTAACCAATAAAAACCTGTAAGTGCTCAAAACTCCGTTAATGGCTGGAGTCGAAAAGATCAAGGCAAAGATAGAAATTGAAATTATTGAGGCGGCTAATATTTGTATTGTTTTAGCTAGTTCACAAGCAAATGATGCATTGGGCAGTACAGAATTGCCCCTTTATTTAAATGTTGAGCTTCAACTGAAAGCCACAGCATTTTCTTACAGACCTGCAAACGTAATTTGCTGTTACATTGAAGCTTATTAAGCAGCTCTGCCCATTCTTAAGCACATTTTACCCCTTAATGTGTCAAAAAGCGCACCCGTTACATTTCTATTCATATCTCTGGACTGGTTATGTAAAGTAAAATCTTCCAAATCTCGACCACAAAAACACAGTACTTCAAGATATTTCAAGATGAATTGCATCATGGCGACTCATTATGTCATTTGTATGGCTCCCACATGCCTGTATGCACTTCCGAAAATGTCTGGGCATGATCCTGATGAGATGGCGGATGATGTTCTGGGGGATCTCCTCCAAGACCTGAATCAGGACATCAATGAGCTCCTGGGTGGTGTCGGATACACTGATACATAAAACGTCCTAGAGGATCTCAATTGGATTCAGATCTGGGGATCATGAGGGCCAGTCAATGGCACCTCCTCCACGCTCTTGAGACACAGCCATCCATCTTGCAACAACACGTATGGATGTGCCACCCTGGAGGAGCTGGACTGCCTGTGCCACCTGAATGGGCATGCTACTAGGTGTGACAAGATTTACAATCGCTTATGCTTCTTAACCAGGCCGATCGACATCCCTGAAGTTGAATTGACTTGGTGTTATACTGTGATGATCATGTGTTCCCAAGTACCTGTCAATTAGTTGGACACACTTATGCATTCACATTTTTGGATTGTTACTGTGCATTATATACTGTACATCCTCCTTATAAAACTGTGTTATCAAGTTATTGCATTACCAATTTATGTGAGGATCTTTGATTAAGAGCAATTGTCAATTGGTTGTCCGAGATTTGATGGGGCATTTCATGGATATTCACAGGCTTCCCCGGAAACCACTTTGACATTTTCTTGCCTGTGTACTTTGGCTATTTGTTGTGCTGAAAGACAAAAGTCCCTCCAAGTCTGACGTCCTGTGTGTACTGCTTTACAAATATTAATCACATTAATTGGCTTATCACAGCATAATTCAAAATGATAAGACACTTATCAGCTACCTTTCTTCTGACTGTTGAATGGCAATACTCCATTAAGTCCCTTTTATGATGATTAATAGGTCCACTATTCAGACTATATGGTTACAACCGGAATTGGAAACAATCAGATCCAAAATGGCATACACATCACAGGGTGTAACCAAACATAATACAACTGTAGCCAGAATGAGCCAATATTTGAGACACATCCAAAACCTGCGCAGAACATTTTGATATACAAAAGCAGCTGTTTAATGCAAAGGATTACAGTAAATCCATGATTAAATTATACTAGTTTCTAAATCCATCATTAAATAATATAAGTGTACACATACTTAATGCTAACTGAAATACCTCCTTTCAGAGTCTGGTAAGGATTAAAGTCAAGTTCGGGATTTTATTAAGTTACCTGTGCAAGATAACACATGCTCCCAGGATCTTAACGTTTAAAAAGAAAAACAACCCCTTTCAATGCATCCTCAAATATACTTGCATGTTTGAGAGGTGAGTATAAAAATGTACAATGAAAGGTGTTCTTGGAGGAACCATTAAAAGGCTTTCATTTAAAAGAACCCCTATACCTTTTTTTGTTTATTTTGATCAACTGAACCATTCGTCTCAAAAAGCGTTAACAATTGTGATAGAGACTGAGTAAAGTAAATATGTGGTGAATGGGGTGAAGGTTTATGAGTTAAATCATTTTAAAAAAGCCTGTGCCACACAATCTACTATTATCTATTTGTCCTGGCGATGGACCTCTAGGCATCTCTATGAGCCTGGGGGTCACATTCAGGTCCTTGCTGGGGACATCTAGGCATCTCTATGAGCCTAGTCAGGGCCTGGCTACAGAGGTCCCTCATGTATCAGTTCTCCCCAATGAGAGGCAGCTGCACCGTGTTGCCTCTTACTGAGGACCCAATTTAAGTTGCCCTGGTACTCCTTGGTTTGTGGATCTCTGTTTGTGCCAGTTTGTGGTGTGCCTCAGTTCACGGGTTGCCTCGCCCATTGGTCCTCTATTTTACAGGTATTGGAGAGAAGCAATTAAAGGATACATCCTTCGCTCTGCGCCTCGTATCCTGCCTCACCTGACCCATGACGTTACGGAACAGTCCTCAGGTCAGAATGTTAGAGGAGGGCAGAACCAAGTCCTTATTTGTGGATAATTTATCAAAATTGTTTGTACAATAGCAGAAACACCCAAGGCTCCTGAACATTGGTATCAGCTGTCAACACACACACAATGCGTAGATAAAATACTTTCTACGGGTGATTCTTGTGGGGTAAGTGCACAATCATTTCCAAAAAGCCACACCCTAACTTCACTCTTATTCAAGAAAGACCAATATTTTAGAACTGAATAAGTAAACATATGAACATATGATATTTTCTTCTCCTGTGAAGTAAAACGGTATTAATATAATCTTCATTTCATCTCTGAAGTAGGGGAGAGTGAAGTAAATCGAGCCAAATGTTGCTCCCTGGAAACCATTAACAAAATATACGTGAACAAAATATTTTAAAAAAGGTAAATCATTTATTGGACTATGTAAGGTAGAAGACCCCAAGGAATAACTGCTAAATAAGTGTTAGGTCAAAAAACAGATTTGAGTTTAAGTGTATATTAATGTATTGTAGATTTTATGATTTTTGTCATGTTTTAGCTATTAGCTAGGGTTTCTATAAGTTACAATGTGAGGTATTAAACCTAGTTCATCAATGTATGTTGACTAATATAAACAAAATGGATGCTTTGGGGTAAATTGTGTCATTTGACCAGGGGCAAATTGAGCCAATGCCTCAACATAAGCAACACAAATGATGACTACATTTTGACAGTATTCTGGCACAATTCTGGCATGCTAATTTTGACTGACACACCTTAGAAGGTGTGTCAATTAATTCTGTCTCCAGCATTAAGGTGTGTTAATGCTGGAGACAGAAATACAAAGAAAAGAGGGCAGCTGTATAACTTCAGAAGAAACAGAAAATAAAAGTTAAAGCACATGGGAAAACAAACAATCCCCGAAAGCAACTCATATAGGAGTAACATCGAAATTCGGAGAAATTACACAACACATCACATGAGGTTCAAAAACTTCAAAGTGTGGAAATGAACTAACCTTGAAGTAGGCAACTTTGTGGTTGTGAACTTAAGGGGTGAATCTAGAATTTAGCGCTTCATTGGATTACTGAAGAAGGTAGATGGTAATCAACCAGAGGCTAGGTTTTAAAAACGAAGTGTGGATTTGGTAAGCCACTGTTCACCTTAAAGGAGAATGATGAGGGGTTCTTCTCAAGGAGGGATGTGTTAACCAAACCAGTTGGTGTCACAGTAAGAAATGCCCAATAGTGTATATTCCCATGCAACCTCAACAGTTAAAGTGTGTAGTGTGTTTAGTGAAGATTTATGCTACACCCATGGCCATTGTATTGACCAGGACCACAAATAGAATCAGTTTCATTTGATAAGTTACCGCCAAATTTGAAGAGAAACATCTTGCTTGGTCTTTGGTTCAAAGTGTTTGGAAATGTAATCATGTCATCATTTAAAGTCAGTCTGTTGATGGGTCCATATGTAGAGCTGTCAACGGAGACATTAGTTAATGTTTTGAGTTAATGTTTTCAAATATATTTAGATATTCCCCAATTAAACATTCTCGCCGGTCCCATTCTGGGCTATCACTTAACATTGTACTCTCCACATGCTTGAGATACTGACAGTACTATTCTATTTTACCTTATGCAGGATCCATTTACCCTATGTCTGGATTAAGTTGGGCCAAGAAACCAAATTCTGGGACAATTATATTTTCAAAACTGTTATGTTTACATTTCCAAGGATACGCAACATCCTGAGAGCGATATTTGCCAGATTTATTTGCCAGAAAGATTACTACATGTTCCATGACATAACAATGTTGACTCGTCATTCTTTACTCTCCCTTAATGTAAATAGTCGCTTACTTATAGGCTTACTCAAGATAATTATAAGAGCCTTCAAGGCTGATATCAAAACAATGTTGATATCAATCAAAATGCTTACATCTACGTTCCTGTAAAACCCCCCGGGGCAGTCAGTATGCCACAACTAGGATTCAAACTTCTGACAGTCTGCTGTGGCTCGTCCCTGTGGAAACCCTGGGACAGTCAGAACGCTACTACCAGGATTGCAAATCCTGACCTGTAACTTCTGACCTCAGTGTCTCTCCTGGCATTTCTTTCTTTCTTTCTTTTTTAAATATTTTGACTAATAATTTTCTAGGAAATACTATGAAGCATGAATAATGATCCCAAAATAAATGAATGGTGTGAAAAGAATTACAAAGGCATAATCTAATCTGAAATAGTTTACTGCAGTTATACAGAATGTTTACAGAATGAAACATTATCAACAGCACATCCAATCACATTGTTTATGTACAGCAATCAAGTCCTTAATTACATCTAAACATTCACGAATGCTGCCCTCTACAGAAGGCGGACTGTTTCTATGTCATTTGAACAATCTAAAAGGTGGGTGTTTGTGGTACTGTAGTGCCTCAAAAGGAGAAAGAATTAAAATTAGTTCAGCATTCAACAAGTGGTGGAATGGCTCAGAACACTAGAACAGTTGGAAATACTCATCAATTAGCTTTTTGGCTAAATGTCAAATGATCTTAATCATATTATGGCAGCACAAATTGTTCTTACTGGTTTCGGTAATGCATTTTGATATACTGGAGCATTATTAAAACACAACATTCAAGGGTAAATCCTTTTATTTGGGGTGCTTATTGATTGGGGGCCCTTGGCGACCGCCTACATCGCTTACGCAGAGAACTGGCCCAATGAGTGTGACATGAGTGTGATTATGGTGCTTATGCCAATCACAATGTAAAAGCACCTAAAGTCGATCAGTAATATGCAGATATATCTGTATTGCTTATACCGTAGTAAATACACGTTTCTGAATTCATGACGCTTGGCAACACAAGTGACCTTGACAAACATTTTGGCTTCACATTAGGTACCAACTGTATAAATATACTGCAGGAGAACTATTGTTTCACATTTCAACACACCCTGTATAATTAAACAGTATAACAGAAGAATATTTGTGAGATGGACGCCCTACCTTTGTTACAAGAATTGCCCTAGAGATAAGACTTTACAGTGGCATGTATGCGGAACAAAAAATACAAATGTAAAGGGTTGGTACCATGCCTAATTAATTCATTTTAATAACAGTCTAATGTGTAATCATTAGTTGCTTTGCTTGGTCGATGATGACAAACACGTAAAAAGAAAATACATTCATGTGCAAAATTTGATGAAAATGTACGTAAAAAATTCTTATTCGGCGTTATGCAATATGGTGTGATGCCACCAAAATGTTACAAACACATCAAACCAACAAATGTATACGTTAGCGATAATGAATGAGGAGGTGTGATATATGGCCAATACACCTCTGCTAAGAGCTGTTCTTAGGCACAATGCATCAGGGTGCACTTTGACACAAAACTAAGCGGTAGGTTAGTGACCAAATATCACATCCCCTCACGCATTTCTGCTAAAATATACTAATCCATTTTGCTTAGTTTGTAAAATCTTGGTGGTATTACCCAATATTGTTGTATTGATGTAATATTGTATAATATTACATCCTATTTTGGGTTCATCAGCTTGTTACAGAACTTCAAATGTGAAACTGCTTTTCAATGAGTTAGTGTGCAATAAACTTCGTTGTATGGCATTGTTACATGTATTGTGTATACTTGAGGTCCTTAATCATGTTAAGCCAACATTGGGCATTATTTAATAATTACTTGAAGGATATTACTGTGTGAGTTGGTTGGAATGCATTTGGAAACATTACTCTCCTAGACTGTAATAGGTCAAATTTGCATTTGTCACTATATCTAGATATCTTAAGTTATATGTTTTTTTTAAAAGCATTTTGTTAAATTGGATACCTCCATCGCTATTGGCCAATAATGTAGCGTTGATTCAACATCCCATTTCTTGAAGTTGAAGCAGTGTATAATATCGTGATATATAATTTCCATCAGTAGACTTTAAGGAACAATTCAAGTTTGAACTTAACACACCATTTTATATAAATTACTCTGTAAATGTTTCATAATTGTTGCAATTGTGAAGAATAAAGTCTATAATTGGTTGTTGATTAAATATTTTCACTAAACACCACAACAAAACAGGGAAAATCATAAATGCAGGTAAATGTGCTTCTACCATTTACCCATAGGGGTCAATACAACACAACAAAGGGCCTTCCTGAAATGGCATTACAGTAGATTGGCTTCCGTTCAACAACTGTCTTTTTTGGCGGCTTCTCTACTGGCGTGTCAGTAAGTCCCTCAAAAGCACTCTTCAATGCATGCAGTGAATGTGTTAGAAACTGAAAGACTGATATAACAAATTTTGGAAACAGGTGTTAGTGTTGGGTTCAACAAAAAAGGAATCATGCCTTTCACTATAATCTTCATCCATTGACATTTTATTTACATTTCTGTAGCTTAATAATTACTGAGGCAATACAGGCTTGAGTGACTCTGTTTAGGTCAGGACATATTTTTCTATCAAGAGCTGAATTCACAAATGCCCCAGATCTAAAGACCTGAAGATCTAAAGGGATGTCATAGGTTTAATCAATATGTTTGCCTCACTGGTTAACTATGCCTCTTGATTGGCAGTGTGGAATTTTAACCACCTGTCGAATCATCTGAGCTTGACAGAAGTTCCAAGGTTAGTAAGGGGACTGGGCTCAATTTGGAATTTAGACCTGTGACCCATATTCCCTCAGTGGCTCAAGTGGAGGTCTTGTTCAGAGTTCTGCTGCCTCAATGGGCTCAACCTGGGGATCAGTAGGGGGTGTGGGGATCTCCTCAACTTGGTCCGAATCTGGTTCAGTGACAACAACAGCCACCTACTCAGGGTAAGGAGGACGAGAGAAGGAGAGGACGGAAACAATGAAAGAGAGAGAGAAGCCCAATATGGACAAAACATTGGACCCGTAAATGTGAATTATTTGAAGACAGAGGAATTCTGAACATGGATTGCAAGGCAAACGGCGCTAAAAGGAGAAGTTGTTTCCCCACATCTTTCCCAGGCCTCACCTGAGATGCTGTAGCCTGAACAGCAGGGGGACCGACCGGGGGCCGGGTCTGGGGGTAAGCTGGACGCTGAGCTCCAACGGAAGACTAGAGAGAGGGATTGGAAGGGAGAACAGCATTAAAAAGATATTAGCAAGTCACTTGGAGTGGACGCCGCAGCGAGTGGTTTAGCATGCTATATATTTTACGTGAAGGGAAGACCCTTTTTTCTTTCATTTACAGACAAAATTCATGCCTGAAACACACTTAACAAATCACAAAATTCAACATCTGAAAACCTGAGGAAGAATGTCTATAATGGGCATATTGGCTTCATAGCTTTCGGTCGGTATGGTTGAACGCATGGATGAGGTCCCTCACATGACAATAACAAAGCCAGGTGTCATGACAGCGTGGGACGGTGGCAACGTGGTTCCAAAAGAATATCCAAAAGTTCAACTAATGGTGTCATGCGAGTAGACTGCTACACTGCTGACGTTTTCCGGAATGCTTCTTCCCAGTTACCCGGGAGGGTTTTGGTTCTATTATGTTGAGCCTGCTGAATGATAAGTAAAACTGTTGTTTTATGTAAGTCTGATGTTTTGACTATGCTTCATATTCTCTTGCATACATGGCTTCCTTGACGGTCCTTCCCATCTTTTTGGTCCTTATGTTGACAGACAACAATAGCCCCAAAGGCAACCACAAAGCCTACAATCAAGACTAGATATAAATGATCAGACATCATATCACATAAACCCCCCCCCAAAAAATCACAATTAAAACAATTTCAATCCCACTTTGTAACAGTTTGTTTTTTAACAACAACGGTGAATACATTGTAAATGGGCTCACCTGCGTTCCACCACTGGAGGCCAGCACACTAAGCCCAAACAGCATGGCTGTGATGCAGATGACCAGCTCCAGGATAAGAAAGATAACCAGGGTACCTATGATGCCGTCAATCAGGAGCTACATTCAATCCCATCCGGGGGAAGAGAGACGTGGGAAAGACATGAAGGATGGACAGTGGTAAGGCCATCCAGGAAAAAGGCTGTATATTAAAGTAGTGTTCATTTTAAAACAGCATAAAATACCATAAACAGCACAAAAAAACATCAAATGGGGTTAGGGTCCAATCTTCTATATACATTCAGTTAGAAAGATAACAGCAGTCATCTGTGTGCGGACTAACTGTATAATCCAACACACTAAAGTGAATTTAATCTAAAACTATCAAACAAATTTGATTGGCAACAATGCCAGAACCTTCTGTGAGCAGATTTTAATGGGTTTACTATATGAACAAGCTATTCCATGCTCGTACTGGGTACAGCACACGTGTTAGAAGGGACCATCTACAATAGCGGTCAACTACTTACTTTACATTTTTGTTCGATCAGCCCAGTGCATTTCCTGAAACAATGTTGCTGCAGTAAACAGTAAACACAAACAAAGACATTTCCATTTTGAGAAGCAATAAAATTTTCCCTCCAAAACTACATTACCCTATGATGTGCTGAGCTTAAACAAATACAATTACTTTTATTATACAATCGTTCCTTTGTCATACAAATGTTGTATGTGTGTATGAACACAGCAAAAAGATGAATAATAACAAAAATAAAATATATAGTTATTTTAAGTCACTGTCTCTCAAGTTTAAACCTGTCCTGCTGCTCTGTCAGCAATTATTAATCCACTATTCAATCATTCATAAAAATGCCTCAAAGCAATATCTTCTTTTTTCTTATAAGAACTAAATTATAATACACCTATAGGTTCGGATCTCAGACAGATTGATCATTCTATTGGACTAGGTTTGGTTAGAAGGGACGGCATAGTAGCCATTTATAATATAGAGTGAAAAGTCTCATTGCCTCAATTTCTTTGTTTAGCATAATGGATTTAAAATTGTATGAAGCTATGTTGTGATAATAAAAATCCCAAACTCCTTTGCTGAATTTTTGTTAAGATAATTCATAATTTCATTCAATAATTTGTGTTAATCCAAAATTCCCTTAACAATCGTTTTTTTAAATTGTTTTCTTTCTTTGTCTGTTTTGCATGTGTCTTGTAATACACAGATGGAATCCTTCGACCATCTGTCTTTGCAGAATCTATCTGGATCTTCATTTTAAAATGTATTTTTCAAACGTAATTGGAGTATTGAGACATTTCTCTATTTGTAACCATAATGAAACATGTTTTTTATTCATCTGAGCATGTTAGCCATCTTAAATCCAAGTCTAATGTATCTCTTATGATGTGAACTATTTGCTTTTTCCCATGGTGATGGATGACAAATGGACTTAAAATGTATATATATATTTTTATACATGTATTTTACTATTAAATAATCAAATTTTCCCATAAAATATATTTCATGTGTTCTTGATTTTATTAACCTTTTTACGCTCAACTTTATCCAATGTAACAATCCTTTTACAAATGACTGTATTGCATTGTGAACAATGTGGTTGTGAAGCATTAATATCTGTTACTGTGAGATTTATTTTTTATTCGTTCATAATTTTAGCATTGAGTAAATAATGTATCATGAATCATGTTGAATCATGTTGCAACAATGTATGATGCCTGCCTGTATGATGCCTGCCAGTGTTTCTTAGTGGATATTGAGGAGTGCCTGACAAAAACACTTTTGATTCCTAAAGCTCAGAAAATGTGGTAGGGAGCAATTAATGGACAGCCATATTCAAATACTCCCTCGCAATATCACAATAAGCTGTTCAGGAACACTCAACACCTCTCTAAAATTACATGCACGGTAATTGGTGGCCCTTATTAGCTAACTGCCTTCATTTCGTTCAATTTGTCAGTCGAGTTGCAATGTGAATAAACTGTATAAAGTGTTACCTTCTGATGTGGCCTGAACATAACCAGTCAATATGTTTTAATCTGATGGTCAAACAAATGACTTAAAAGATAGGTTACCTTTGCATATACAAAACAAGTTCTGTATCTGAACAGTACACTGTTCAGATACATCCACATCCACGGTACATCCACAAAACATTGCCCACCAATATACCAATGTGTCTGATGCTGTTTGGCTAAAAAATAATCAGACAATAGCATGATAATAGTTTTTAGCCTTAATGCAGGATGTTGTTCTATTTACAATTTACAAACAAAAATCTTTAAAAATGATAATATTTGATTTCTGTCCTAAACAAACATTGTTTCAGAAAATGCATAGAGCAACTTACACAACTGTGTGTAATTGTATTTCAAAAACAACATTAAGAAAAATATTTTTAAAAAACATATTATTTGAATAGATCACATTTTGTTCCCGAGACCAAATTACTAATTTAATGATATATGAAATTCAGCAAATGAGTTGGGGAATTTTTACATTGTGACTCTCATTGCATGTTTGTTTTGACCAGCAGATCTCTCACAAGAGAGAATGTATGACTACTTGATCAACATGACCAAGACTCTGAACTATGATGACTAGATCAATACATTATACTGTATTTATTTAAATGTATTTTTCAAGAAGGCCCTTTTTTGAAAAAATCTTACCTTTTATATGAGACACAAAACACTAAATCGAAACAATATAGTTACATAGATCAAAAAAACTATCATTAAATAAATAAAAATGTAAGCACAACCGAAATGGGAGCCTCTGCAATGTATGAAAATATTAAATAGAAGGATGCCATCTGCATAAAAAACTGCACTGGAGCCTTTGAGGGGTTAGGTCATTTTCTAAAGACCTTAATAAAATATAATGTCACAAGGCCATTGAGAAATAGTAGGGGGTGAGAACAGAATTCCAGTTCTGGAGGGTCGTCGCCAAAGCCAGAAAATGTGAGGAGACACAACCCCTAACTTGAAGGAAACGGCAAAAGTGAGATGGGGGTTACAAGGTCATTTGTGACCAGAGTAAGAAAACCAGAAAAGAGTCCATTGTCATTATGTCGTAATATCCTTCCTTGCCCAGAAGGTCTATTAGGGATGGGGGAGACATGGTTCTTATAGGACCCAGATACGATGCAGATTTTTTTTTTTAAAGACGCAGAAACTGATCTTAAGTTCGGAAAGTACCACAGGATTGACAGCATCCATAGGGTATCCGCAGGGGCGCAACGGCACATTTGCTGAGGGGTATGCAAGATCAATGTTGGCGCCCCAAATATCCCCCACCCCCCTCCCCATCATTTCAAATGCTAAACAAAGTGAAAAAATCAAAAAAAAAATTACAAATAAGCTTTAGATTTGTTATGACGTTTCATGAAATTATGAATATAATTTATTTGGGGACAACTGCTTAGAATAAAATAGATTTTGAATTTAGAAAAACTATTCATTTTAGCAGCATTAATCCTCCCTATAAGCTACCACGTTTTTAAAAGTCGGACTTCATTTGCACAAAAGGGGAAGCAAAGTTAGCAGAGAAAAAGGCAGGTAGTAATGATGTTACTTTCACTCCGAGTTAGGTGAAACCAGCACTCACTGGATGGAAGATAAGCAGGCTGCAGGGTTACTGAAAGAGTAAGAAATCATCAGCAAATAACAACAACCTGTGTTCATCCCCCTCCCGTGATACACTTGAAAAGAGGAAGGTGCACGTAGAGCTATCAAAAGGGGCTCAATAGCGAGGACAAATAACAAAGGGAAGAGAGGGCAACCCTGTCTGGTCCCACGTTCAAGGGCAAAATAAGCAGAACGAGTCCATGGTCAGATATTACAATGGGTAAATAGTCAGAGGAGGTCACAGTTGAAAGCAATGCACAGTCAATAAAAAAATGGTAAATACAAGAGAAAGATTTAAGCAAGAGAGAAATACTCTCTCGCCCAGGATTCTTGAACCTCCAAGGTTCCACAAACCCATTTTCAGCCATAAAATCTGAAAAGGACTTCGAGGTAGTAATAGTTCTGGGGGATCCCTGCCTAAATATTAACAAATGGGTGTTTTCCTTTTGCCATTGGCAAATCCAACATCATCAAGTTGGGAGTGTATACATCTACCAAACCTACCGATGTGTGCAAGATGGTGCCTGTTACAACTAAATACCTCAGACTGTCAGATATTACATTAGTAGTTGATAAAGGAATTATATGGCCAATCAAAATGTGAATCCCCTGGCCTTGACTAAACTTGGAGTTTTGCAGCCTTGGTGCCTAAATGAGTCTCTTTCAGAAATACCACATCCGCATTTAGCTTCGTTTGAGAGAAGACCCTAGACCTCTTGACAGGAGTATTCATTGATTTGGTATTCCAAATTAAAAACCTAGCCCAGTGATACCCAGTGAAACCAATGCTAGTTTATTCGGCCATCTAAAAAAAGGGAGAAAACAAGGAAAGCAGGTAAACAAGAAAAAACAAATAACAACAAGAAAATGAACACATATGTACAAATATCCCTCCCCCCAACCATCCCTCCCATCCAATCGAATAGTCTCCTTCCAATGCACATAAAGCGCTGAGGTTTTTCATGGGAGTCCAACTGCAGCCTCTCCCCTCCATGTTCCATATAAAGATAGGCAGGAAAGCGCAGCGAGAATCTGACTTCTTTCTCATATAGGCTGCGTTTTGCGTCAAGAAATGCAGCTATTCTCCTAGCGACAGCAGACGTCTTGACCACAAGGTTTTTGGTTCTCAGATTTCAGTCAGACGACCAATTCCTCAAAGAACACTATGAGGTTGCTGTGCCCACTTAGGCTGTGCTCGAAGGCGTCCTGTTCAGTGGCTCAGATGCCATCTAGAGCACCAAGAAAGGAGCCCATGCCGCCTCGATAGCAGGCGCCAAATCATGTCTCGATAGCCAACCTCTGCTAAAATGCTATGAGAGCCAGAATTTCCGAAACATAAGACAAGTGGAAATCCTGGCGGTCTAAGAGGTTAACCGCTCCCTCTGCGTCAGAGTCAGCCATTGTGGGCAAAACGCTGGCCACCGTTCGCTTGTTTCTCAAACAATGTGACAGTGAAATAAAAAAGGTAAAAGACAAACCAATCAAAGTGTTTGGTATGGAGTGATGATGAATGCAAAGCAAAGATCAAACATATTAGCTAAAATGTACAGGAGCCTCTCAGTATGTGTCTACTCTCTCCACACACTAAACTGGAGTTTTTATAAATCATTCTTTCCAGCTATAGGTTTACCACAGCATGCAGCTCCAGTCTTCGGCAGTGTTCACAGTGGTAGGAGTCCTGACGGTAAGGTAGGTGTTTGGACATCAGGCCCAGAGCAGCAGTGGAGAAGGCAGCACTAATTAAGTGCAACACCAGCGTACATTTCACCTGGAGATAGAGACCCAAACACACTGAGAGGGATAGAAAACCACACACATTGGAAGTTCAATACTGTGAATTGTGATTCACATAAACAGATCCGTGGTCAAACTCTACCGTGCCCAAAGAATGGTGTCACAGTTCTAGTATAAAGTTCTGTTCAGTTCCAAAATTCCACAACATCTTTAATTAGCTGAATGCAACCTACTCACCCAAAAGAGGGAAGGCTTCCTGCCTGCGTGGACGAGGACCGAACCAGACAGGATGAGCTGTATGATTAAACCCAAATCAGAATAAGACATCATGACTCACAGTTTTTTTTACTCACCTACACACTTACATTCCATCTATTCAACAAGTGTAGTTTGTTCAATGTGGACACAGTGACACAGATTTGAGCACTATAGCAACAAGACTTAAGGACCAGGACTTGGGCAACTGAACTTGGACTCTGGCCATAGGACGTGACCATTGATGGTTGGGACCATCAGTGAGTAGGACTCAAAACATAAGCCAAAAGTCCCAGTGGCATTGTAGAGGGTTCTAACAGTTTATATTTGGTCTGTGATTTCAAGCGGGTTCCATGTACTAGAAATTGCATTTATTTATTTGTATTCGCCATCTTGTTAAAGTTAGTACTGAGAGTAGAAACATCTAATTGCAGATCAGTTGTTGGGGTCACCACTGGCTCACTCACCTGTAAAACGACAATCAAAAGGAGAGCGACGTCACCGGTAAAGTGGATCTCATGGAGCTGCAGCACAGAGGCACTCAGACAGAGGACAAGACACCCGATAATGATCTGGACGGCCTGAGATCGCACACAAAGAACTTTTATCACCATTTAAATGCTATTATCTGGGTTGATGGTTCAGATACAGCATGCAACTGTTTAGTAACAGCACAGTCATATTCAGCATGGAAATATTTTGATATTGATAATGCAAATCAATGTTGGCTGTTTGTCAGTCAGGAATACCTCTGTGAGGAGAACATTTGCCATTTATTTTGTACTGAACACAACACAATTATAAGTGTGATTTAGTAATTGGAATATAAAATGCATTTCAATTACCATATCATTTTAAAAGGCAACTAGATAATGCTGCATTCTATAATACGAAATTGCAGGTATTGATTTTTATATCTGTTTTAATAGTTATGTATATGTTTTCCAGTGACATTTTAACAACATTTCAAAAGTGTGCACAGATTCAATTTATCAGACAATTTCGTTATATTGCATATTACCATTTAACTGTTGTTGCATACAACAGATGGATGTACTAAAGTCACACACCAAAAATATGTAATAATATCTGATTAGGGAAATTACACAATAAAAGTTTGACAAGTTCCATGCCTTTCCCTGTCAGTATGTAAACAGGAACAACAAGTAAGGAGGGAATGCAATACTAATAATAATTAATACGGGGAATTATTAATTCCCATATACATTTGTTTTAGGATGAATCCATTTTTATGTAGCATTTAATTGACAGTAACACAGAAGAAAAAAAAATATATAGGACAATACACCACTAAACAGTAATTTACAACATGAAACAGATTAGTAGATTTAGTTATCTTGTAGATTAGTAGATTAGTAACTTGTGACAATTAACGAACATATTCTACTAGCAGCAAACATGAGAAATAATGCTGCCCAGCACTTGCCCTAATTATCTTGGTTGATGATTGGATGCCCCTGTCATGATGACACTCACCCCCAAGGTTTTAGGCTCCACCTTCTGGAAGGACCCCACCTGTCCAGAGGTGAGGTTGCCTGAAGGAGGCAGTGGGTCCTGGCTTTCAATTCCCATGTTCTCAAGGGGGACCACTTTTTAGATTGACAAAACCCAGACCTGCTAGAAATACAAGCAAAATGGGATAGGTAGTAATGAACAGAGGATAAACAAACAAGACTACAAAGTACAGAACAAATTGTGAAAGAATAGTGCATTTATTGAGAACCTGAGCAACAATACGGACAACTAAAATGAAATGGCAAAACCTAGCTTTGCTGTAAGATCTGTGGATTCATTGGCATTGGTTGGTAACATGACATCTATTGTTTTAAACAAATACTGATGTATTTCTTCTTAACAAAGGCTCTAGTGACCTCTGTGGAAGAAGCAATTACAGGTCATTGTGATCTTAAATATGAATTCTCTCAATATAGAGCTGCATTCAACATCATTACCAAAAGGAGAACATAGATCATTATCATGCTTATTCTCACTAGCCTCCCTTTCAAAGGGAGACAGATGGATGGGACTAACCGTTGTCAAAAAAGCACAACGTCGGGACTGCAGTCGATTTGGGCAACTATCCAAGATACTGCGCCATCACATAACTTTAACCCATAGGATGACTGGATCACTGCATGTTAATCTTTCTCACAAATATTGCACATAAATCTTAAAAAACATTTTTATCAACGTACGGTGGTCTTCAAAATTTGTAAATTGGAATTTTACAATTACACCAGCTAAATTGGGAACGGAAGGGTTCATGTCCTAACGTTACGTCATGCCCCAGGTAGACTCTTTCAAAGCAAGCTGCATAAAGTGTGTATTCTGTCTTTCTTACCTCCTCTGGTACAAGCAAGAAAGTCGTTCCCTTATTTCTTTTCTGCTTTATTATGGCGAAACGCGCATACAGCTACTCCTAGTCCTAGCGCGTTGATGGGGCAAAAATGAGCGGACAGGCAATGGGTGTGTGCTGTAGGTGGATGGCACGGTTTTTACTGCAGTGGTGAGGAACGTGATGCTGCATTGATGTGCGTGTGCATTTGTGAGCGTGTGTGCAGCCGCGCTCTGGAAGACATCACTCAAGCTATTTTTAAGACTTGCTGAGCAATCCAGTAGTTGATATGATAGACGCGAGCTATGTAGGCAAAACCTAACCTAAAAATGATGAGTAATGAATGAGTAAAATGAGTAATTAAACGTTGATCGCGGCCTTCTACTATCACACATATATTGTATGCTTCTACATTTCAATATATATTACATCTTGTGATGCTCTTTCAAGCCTGTCCTGCATCTGAACTTGCCATTTGTTTTTAGATTTTTTGATGAAGTCTACAACAAGGGATTTTTATCTTTGTTTAAATCTGACAATGGGCCAGATTATTGGTCAGATGATAAACTAGTGAAGAGCATTCCCCAATTTAAGGCCAGAAAAAACTATTATTGGCCACAGTAGTAGACTTGGGATCAGTCTTGCTGTTTGATGACGTACCACTTAATAAAAAGGTTTGGAGACATTGCATGATTTTATTTCTCTGTACTTAATAAATGATACTGGAACATTCAAAAGAGTAGCGTGGAGATTGAAGTATCTTCCATAAACAGAGATATGACAATGTTTTTAAAATTCCAGGCCATATGACTTCCTAATTGATTGTCTCCATGAATCTCAAGATCGTGGACCTCAGCCACCCAAGCAGTGGGCTGTTCACTCTCCTAACATTCCGCAGACTGAGTCATGATAGTAGTATTGACAGAGACAAAGACGGAATAGAATCTTATATTTTGTACACTCAAAAACAAATGCTGCATATCTGCACACACTTAATCTATAGTCTCTGTTCACTCACACACGCTCCCACAATACGCACATACAAAACTATTTATCTTTGAATGTTCCTTCGGTCATCACATATCTTAAATATTGTTACATTTGTCCACAAGAAATCTTCCCAGACGTATCACATTTTCTCGTAGCCTGAAATGATTCTGAAGGTCAGCTTGTAGATCTTCAGCAGTTGTGGTTCTTCATTGGGGTAGTTGACCAACCTCAATACACTGCTCAAATAAGTAAACACATAATTACCAAAGTATGTAAGTCAATTCAATTTCAGGGATATTGATCTGTCCAGGTAGGAAGTATAAGCGATTATGAATGTCACCTGTTTTGGTGCAAATCAAAGTGACAACTGGGGCACTGGAGAGGCAACAGCCAGATAACCCCCAAAAAGGCTGTGATTTTGCAGATGGTGGCCACAGACAATTGCACTCTCCTTATCCTTCGTGACTGACTCTTCTCTAGTTCTGTGTTTGGCTGGTGTCCTTGTCACTACTGGTAGCATAAGGAGATCCCTGCAGACCATTCATTCACAGGTAGTCCAGTGCCATCGCAAGGTGTGCTGTGTCTCCCAGTAGTCTCAAGATTATGGAGGAGATACCAGGAGACCGGCTGTTACAGAAGGAGCTGGACAGGGTCGTAGAAGTGCATCAACCCAGCAGTAGGACCGGTATCTGCCTTTTGTGTGAGGAGGAACAGGAGGACCACTGCCAAATGCAAGTGTTTCCTTCATTTGTTTGAGCGGTGTATATAGAAGAGTCAAAACTGGCCAAAGTAAACTTTGCATGCAAAAGACAAATGCTTTGCATGCTTTCATCCCTAGATATAGGTAGAAGGTTGCTGTCTGTATTCAAATGATTGAAATACATATACAAATAAATCAAACGACAAGGCTAACCCTAACATATTTATTTATATTTATGAAGACCTTTTCACATCAGCAGTTGACAAGTGCTTTTACAAAAACAAGACGATGTTAAATCATTATCATACAAGTTTCCTCTTTCTCTCTCTCTCATGGCTGTTTACATAAGTGTACAACGAATAGCGCTATGAGTTATTTGACATCATGATGTATGATGTCATTCTCATGGCAATTCCAGAGAGAAATGTTCTCTGCATATTTCTACAATGTGAAGGCACACATGGTAAAACAAGAATCAATGCTATGTTGTGTGAATGGTATAACAGGTGTGTGCATGATCTCCACAGACTATTGTGCACCATAAAGTGCAAATTGAAGGTAACTTATATAAAATTGTAAATCTCTTGTCTTGTGGACAGAACAGGACATAACACTGAAAATATAAGCGATTTAAATCGGTTAAGGTTAATCCATTTCAGAGAATCATTAGGAAACTTTGACACAAAATTACAAATATGACACTGACAATACTTATTTTGTAATCAACATGTTTATTGGTTTTAACCAAATGGACTGGCAGCTAGCTACACTGGAGAAAATGTGGAAAACTTACTATCAGTGAAAAGGTTAGAGGAAGGTATGAAGTCTTTAACCTCCAGAATCATGTAAAAAAATATTGCCATCAATCTACACGCAATACAACATAATGACAAAGCGAAATACTAGTTTAATATTTGGGCTATTAATTCAAAATAAAAAGCTCAGCTCACATGCATTTTATGTTCTTTGATCATCCTTGAGATATCTCTAGGCCTTGATCGGAGTCCATCTGAAGTAAATTTGATTAGACATAATTTAGAAAAGCATACATCGGTCTATGTAAGGTCCAAAACGTCTTAAATGAATTTGAGAGTATGGGGAAAAATCTCCTCTGGTTCGATAACACCAAAAATCTACCCATTAAGCCTGAATGAGAAAAGCTTCCTCTGGGTAAAACAAGGTACAGCTCATCACCTGGCTAATACGATCCTTACTGGTTGCAAAAAGGCACCAAAAAACTGCCCAAATGCTTAGCTGTTAGAGGCCTACCCAAGAAGACTAACAGGTGTTTAAGTGCTAAAGGGTCAAATCATCTACATAAGACTGTTTTCAACAAATTCTTAAAATATGTACTCTGTTTGTTTGTCGTGTGTAAATGAATGGCAAAATCTTTTTTTATTAAATTATAAATTACATATAAAGCGCAACAACATGTGGAAACGTTAAGGTGGTCTCATAGCTTTCCAAAGCCACTGTAGAAGCTTATTATTGCATCACATTTTCACGTTGAAATGCATACAAGTAAATAATAAGAGCCAGAACCATGCACCAAGTCAGTCATAAAAAGAAGTTGTATGTCTAGTAGTTTAAAGGTAAGACTAAATTAAGGATCTGGGCCATATTCAGTACAGACTCACAGCAAGACCTGGTCCTGAAGTGCCCCTGTGGTCGGTGGATTTCAAAAGGGGAAAATGATAAGATGGATAATACGATGGAGTTCAAAAGACCTAATGATTGAATGCAGATATTTCACCAAACAAGGGTTAAAATATTGCAACAATGAATGAATGACAAATCCAGAATACACATGGTCTTCCACAATCACTATTACAAAACACACACATAAAGGGAGGGACCGATAACTGTGAAGAAAAGAAAATTACAAGAAATGAGTTTCTTTCTTAACAACAAAGAAGTTTCTAACAGCAAAAATCTAAATTTGATTAAGCAGCCAAAATCATAAAAAACAATTAATCAATATTACCTCTGTTTTATTTCCAAATGTTTAAAGAGCAAATCACTTGGAGCAAAAGTAATTAAGACAAAGGAAATATAGGTTTCTGGCAGTCATTTGTATTTTTGTAGTCAGAATACATTTCTGGAGAGTGCTTGCTCCAGTCTGGCTGCAAGGGTGTACTACAGCACAATGCTGACAAGTCCTAACAATTTCAACTACTGACTTATTTGTAAGACTATGCATAAATAATGTCCAAATAAACAAGTGCATTTGCAGCAGAGAAAGATAGTTAGCCACCCCGTGTTTCCAGGACAATTAACCAGTTCTCCACATATTTTGGAACTTAATGAAGTTACACAAGGAACAAACCTGCCCCATTACAAATCCAGATTTATCCAAGGTATAATTATCTTTTAGGTTTCTGTTGGGAGTCTCAAAGCAACAAAAGCCATAAACTTAGCATGAAAATGCATCTTTGTAGCCATGTGGGCTTATAGTCAAATAGAAATTGCAGTAAGGTAAATTGAAGCAATATACATGGGATAATTTGAGGCACCATAACCCTTAAGTGATTGGACTGTCTGCTTAAGGCATAGTATTTTTTTGCAACATCTCATGCAAGTTAACTCTCTATTTTGCGATGGTATAACATAAACTTACCCTTTACATTTCAATATAACATCCCACACCTCAGGTTAAATTAAACCAAGAGACCAACTATGTTTACAATAATTTCCAAAGTTGCACTAATACTAATACTAATACATATTAGTACATACATTATATATATATATATATATATATATATATATATATATATATATAAAATACTATATTTCCATAGAAATGCAGAATGTGAAAGGTGCATAACACCACTCAAACAAACTCAACTACATATCCTGAAAGCATGTCAAACAGTAATTAAATCAAAATTAATTTTGACAGCCAACGGTTTTCACAGATACGCCAATATAACAATAATTTGCCCCACCTGGTAAGACACTGGCCACAAGACCAATCTCACCTTACTACATAGTCATCATTAAAGCACCATAGAGGATGATTAAGATTGCAAAATTTAGATCTTATAAAAAAGTTTTAATGCATGGAACAATGAGTAGTTCAGTTACAAAGACTAATCATGGGGTAAAATTGCTAGTGAAATATCACAATATTATGTGGGTATTATTTTTGATACTTTACCTGCCCTCTCTCCGACATGCAGAAATATAGCAATATGTTTGAGCCAATAAATCATGGTACTGAATACACACAGAATCATGAGAAGTGCGCTAAATATGAATTGTGAGGTCCCAGGCAAATCACATTACTAATATTAACAT
Organism: Novumbra hubbsi; assembly: GCA_016801125.1. Taxonomy (NCBI): domain Eukaryota; kingdom Metazoa; phylum Chordata; class Actinopteri; order Esociformes; family Umbridae; genus Novumbra; species Novumbra hubbsi. The sequence goes on along the minus strand of JACXGK010003292.1, from coordinate 20,292 downwards.
AACAGAATTTAAGAAACAGCTTTATTAAGCCAGACATGAGCAACACATTACTAAAAACTAACATAATAGAAACAGGTCAGCAAAGGGGTTTTTGCTCTAACATGTGTATCTGAACAGATTTAGTTTTCGTTTTACATTCCGTCAAAATAGAGAGTTATATGGGATCTAAGTGTCATTGAAGACATTATTTGGTCACCTCCCATGTACAAGTAGAATGCAAAAAATGATAAGCATTAAAGCCAACATTTCACTGGCAAAATCTTCTTAGTGATCTCAGGAAAGATAAATATCATAAAAGCACAAGATATGAGTAAGGAAAGAAATCGCCTGTTTTAAATTCAAGCCAAGGAAAGTAAACAAACTGAATGTCAAATGATTATTGTGAACACCTTAAAACAAAGACAAAAAATGTTGTTTACCAAATATAATAACCAAGCAAAAATATGTCTAATATTCTCAAACCAGTGAACCTAAAAATTAAAAACATATTCAAACAGGATAAAGTGGAGTTTATTGTAAAATTGAATTGTATAATGCAGTGTAAACTACATTTCCCAAAACTGTGTATTTCTGCTCATGTTGAGGTTTTTGTTAAGAAACCGGCATATTGGGTGTATCCTCTACACTAACATAATCGACACCTAGCAGCCAGACTTCTTAATTGCACTTAAAAAAAAATCAAAGTATACATTCAAAACCAATTTCCTCTTGAGCATTGAATAACTATGAGTGTGACTTGACGAAAATTGAAATCTTGGGATACACAATATCCCCAACTGGCAAGTATGTTTTTGGCCTTTAAATATAGATATTTAGGTTTAAAACCTTTCCAGTTAGCAGAAACCTATCATTCAAAAATTAGCTAAATTACGATGACATCCAAAATTCCATGGAGAAGAACCAAGGGTGCTTAGTCATTCTCGAAGGGTTAATGTTAAGCACTGTCCGACAAAGGCTGAAAGGAAAACAGAGATTTTTTTTTTTACATGGTATCAGTCATTTTCATTTTTTTAATTATGCTGGATATTAACTCCGGGATGAACATCTCAAAAGCATTGCTGTCCATCATAGCAACATTCCACTCACCTTCTCTGATGTTAATTGGCCCTCGGTCAATGGTTTTGCCTGGCCCTCAGGCTTTGATTCACCCACGGAAGACAGCACAGTGGGTTTTGGTCCAGCCTTGTCATTAAGCTTTAGCTCGATGTCTGACTTCTTGTTCTCCACCTTCAAGTCACCATCCCCCTCTGTGTCCTTAGGTCGTTTAGGAGAGGTCTATGGAAAGACAAAAATTGATTAAAAAAAACCCTGTGAAAAAAAACCATTATGGAACTCCAATCCAAGTACAATTTTTTTCCGCCTACTTTGTGTTAACACAAAATGTATCTATGATTATAACAGTACACAGATAGTACACAGAACAGACAATTAAATTGTTTTAATTGTTTCAAAATGTTTTACACAAAACTAACAGGCAATTTGGACAGTATATTAAATTGTCGAGGCTTATAAATAGTACCTATAATTTCTATCAAATTCTAGAAATGTAAGCAACCTTTAAGCAAATGTTATGCGGTAGGTATTAAAGGCTACTGAAAACTTAAAATTGCATACCAAAAAAAACAATAGATAGATTAACATTTTTAATCTCACCTCCACAGAACCCCCTGCTTTTCGCTTCGCACCTCCTCGGTCATTCTTCTCATCTATGATGAGGGTCCCTTCATCCTCGTCACTGCTTCCTTCTGCATCTGCCTTTTGCTCAATACCTGCCTCCACAGCCCCCTCTGCTGGAGGCTCCTTCTTTGCCGGCTAATTTGGAACACAGGTGAAACACACCAAATAGACACCTGGATAAGCTTACACTGTATATAAGTGTGTTTTGGAGTATGATGATGATTCAGTACTAAATCCATGCACAACAACAAGCACACATCCTTTCCGCCAAACTCAAAAGGTCACAGACACACACCTCAAGGCCGGCAGGTTCGTGTATCACGGTAGGGTTGTTTTCAATTTCCCAAAGACCCTCACTGAAGCCTTTCCTCTTGGTTGGTTTGCCAAACTTGTCTTTGCACTCCTCATAAGGGAACAAGTCCTTAGGACCCAGGAATGCTCTGAGAGGACAAAGACGCAAAAGCAGAAACGCTGAAACATGCACACACCGGCACAGCTTTAAAATACTGTTTGGTGAAGCTACCAGTTAATATGCTGAAGTGCAATTCCAAAATTACTCTTGTACATATAAAAATATTTAAGACAGGTGCAAGGTGGCCAATTCGGTTGGTCTTAATTTTGATGATATAAAAGCTTTTCAGATGCCAGGTGTAGAAAAGAGATTAGACTGGGAAATACTGCATATGCATACGTTCCATCAACATTCCCACATACTCACGTCTCATGAGTTCCAAAGAAAAAAACTTGGTACTTGTTGGAAGGGGACTTGACCGCTCCTTCAGGTAACTGATCAATCTAAAAAAAGAAAAAATATCAAACCTGGGGGAAATGTAAACAAAACAAAAGGCAGATATGGTATACTAAACAATAGTTCAGCAAACAAACTTGAGAATCCAAGTGGTAAGTGTAGGCATAAGCCCATTGTTTTTCTCAAATACACACAGCATAAATAAATGTTCTGACTGTGTGTGTGTGTGTGTGTGTGTTTATGCATACGTTTGCCAATATGGACTAGTAGAGGAAATAATTATGCATTCAATTTGCATGTGAAATGTGTTATGTAGATGCCAAGTCGTCTGAGATTTCCCATAAATGTATTGACAACCCACTTGTGTGTGTTGGGTTAACTATTCTGCATGCTTATTTCACACATTCTTTGATGTAGTTGCGCATTTAGGCTACAGGTGAAGGCAGGACCGCTCCAGACACAATCAAATAGAATTACATATTCGAAGAATAAACATGTCAGTGGTAGACCTAACTTTGTAGTACCTTCCAATTAGATTTCTATGCTCATATATTCACAAATATGTAGGATCAAGAGATTACGATTGTTTCTAGCTAAGATGTAATTCTGATGAGCAGATGATACAAAACGGGTGTTTTAATCTTAGGGGAAACAAACTATGAACTACTTTGCAAGTTAGAAAGTGCAAGATAGACAAGTTACACAGGTTTCTGAGCTTTCATTTATTAGCACCCCCCAAAGAAGCAATCCCAGATGGCTCTATTATAATTCATATTTCAATATCAGGTGTGGCCAAGTGCCAATTTAGACTACATAATTTGTCTTCAGAATAATTGTATTTAAACAACATAAACATAATATGCAAATACAGTTTTCAATTGACACAATAAAAGAGCTGTGAAATAGGCTAAGGTGCAACATGTGCGAACATGGCTTTGGCCCTGACCTGAAAGACGAAAAAACTCACTGACCAGGATGTTTACCTGGTACTAACATGCCACCCTCAACACATGCCGGTGGAAGTAGAATAGTTTAGAGCCAGTGTCCAACATTTTTAGTTTCTACCCAACAACAACCCTATTGAATCACCACTTATTACACCAATAAGCTACACGTTGAGAGAGACATTGCCAATAGCCGCAGGGCTTTTCTGTGGTAAGTGACCCACTTTACCTTGGAAAGTGACTGCAACAATTGCCATTTTCACTAGTTCAGAGCACATATTTATTTATTCTTTTATCTCTGACACAAATCTGGCATGAAGTATTTCTCAACTAGATAGAACAATTATAATGTAGACATGCTCAAAAAAGTGAACCACTTAAGTCAATAATGTTTATGGGACCCAAAATATATGAATAATGCATGTTGCAGACTCCATGCCTGGCAAAGAGATAAAAACTGAGGGGTTTCTCTGTGGCTCCTTTACCTTCTTAAAATGCAAGAACCTAGTTTCATCCTAATAATCGACCGGAATGGTGCAGTTGTTGACAACTTTATGCACATTTAAAGGCAATAGATTGACGTAGGCATGTTGCCTTGTGAACCAAACTCCTCGATCCTGTGAAACACAAAGCCAGAACCACCGACAATTCTGTCGAGTTTGGAACGCAGTACCGCAAAGGTGACTTGTGCAACGCACACATGATGTGATGTCCCAGATAGTTCGCCTTATTTGTGAAATACTTTTCTACCAACCCCCACCCATTTTTACCTCACCACAAATGACTTCACTGAAGACACTTTCACTGACACGTGAAGCGAACAACAGAGCATAAGAGGATTTCAGTTAAAATCGCCAGCATGGTGGGCTAAAGGGTGTTCCCATGTAAACAACTAACGTGAACAAGAAAACGCTTGAGCAATGGGAGAGTTTACTAATACAACCCGGGACATTTGAGGAAATCCCCCCAAAAAAGTCCATCCCCTCCCCTCGGGCCATGACATCCAATAGGTTTCGAGAAAGGGGTGAGGAGTACCAAATTAAGATTCATCCCTCACATTTTCCAAGGAAGGAAAGGGATCTGGACACAGCTACAGGGATCTGGACACTAGAGTATTGTACAGAAAGCTTGGTGACAACGGGTAGGCCCTGAGTCACTGTAGCATGCCTGCCGCGCGATGCCACCTTGGTTCCTGATGGGCATCCAGCCAAAAGCCCTAGAGCGGTGTCTAGAATGTGCCAGCAGGGTGGTGTGTGCCTTTAAAAGATTGTTTGGGCTAGGGCGTCCAATGTTAACAGTTTGATAAAGGGTTGGGGAGTGAGAGGAGAGACTGAAAACAATGAACGTCCCCAAATGATAGCGTCTTACTACATTAACAGGAGTCCTCTAGTGGGGTTGGCTTGAAGTGTTCTACCCATTATGTGGCATTTGACTGATGACTTGTTGGCAGACAATTTCCATTCGCTTTTGTAACACTGCCCTCTAGGCATCTGAATGTGAATTTCGGTACAGTATAATATTCATAAACCCAAAACTATTCCAAATTATACATTCTGCCATGACATATATTAACACTGGTTGTTAAATTGAGATTTTCAAATAGCATATATCTTGTTTTGTTTTGCAACAACTATCCGACATACAAATGCAGAAACAATTCTGTGTGGACAAACATCTCAAACTATAGATGTTCTTTTATTTCCTAGTAATAGTTGAAGGAGGCTACTTTATTACAATAGGCAATACATTACAAGAGCACATTAAGCATTGGCTCGGCATTATTTACATTACATATTTTATCTGCAGTTAATAGACTTTAATTCACGCGAAACGTTAATGTGATTGAAAAACACGAATACCTAAAAACATTAGAGATGCTTGATGGAGAAAAATAATTTAATATAGCAAGTGTTATCACGTGTTCTATCCGCAAGTGTACTGGTGGCACGTGCACTGCCGCCAAATGTAATCCATTCTAGAATTCCCACACTGGCGATACACTAGGTTCATATGTTTCCATAGTATCCATTCCGCGAATTGCCTTGCTGCAACTTTGCATTCTATTGACACATTCGCTGGACTTCGAATAGCCTGCTAGAATTTAACATCAGTTAGGATAAATGGCTGAAATGAACGAGACTTTGTCTTCAAATGAAGACGTATCAGATTGTTTACATGAAGTACACAGGATCTATCGAACAGGCTAGGCCTTGTATCAATGATGAGATGAAACCATGACTGCGACATGACTGATCTCCATTATTTCATATGCCAGTTTATTGAAAAAAATTGCTTACTATTACAATAGACGATATCACAAACACATTTCACAAGCCTATTTCGGGCACGTAGTCACACGCGAATAAACTTATCAAAGACTAGGCCTTGCTGAAATATAAAACTGATCTGGCACAGGCCTACACGCATACAAAATATAAGTAATAATAGGCACTATTAACGGTCGGTTAAGTAAGCAAAACAGCTGCAAGCAAGCAAGTTCCTTACCCTTGCTGGCCAATGTGGATAACCCTTCATTTTCGCAAACACGAGATCCCCAGGCTTGTATTCTTTCTGCCTATTCGACCTCGGCATGCCTTCCCGGTGGATGAATAAAATATATAAAAAGATAAAAGTAAAATGTCGATTAACTGTAGCAAGTAATCACAACAAAACAGATCCACCGAAAGAATTACACGTATTACGTTGTGATCACCTACTTCGAGTGGCTTGGGTTTTCGCGTAAATTAGGCTAAATCGCGCGTAGAAAATAGGAACGTGGACGTATTCAAATAGGTAACTTTGCGCGGACCAATGTTTTGCTGAGCTGAATGGTTACAAGGTGCACAGCCTATCTTAGAAGATTTCCCTTCTTGTTGTTGTTTAAAAAAAAAAATGTATTCCTGCCGTCTAATTATCTGCAGCCTATCTATAGACTTGTTTTTGTTTGAAATCGAAGGCAAAGATGGTGGGTAAATTAAGTTGAACGAGTCAAGCCGTTTTGTCTTCTTCCTCCAAAGGACTGAAACCAACATTCGAAATACATACCACCACCTACCGGATGGTGTAAAAAAATTAAATAGACTTTTCACGGAATAAGAAAAAACTCGATGTTGAAAAAGTTGTATACTTACATACTAATTGTATTAAATATAGAAAAACGTAATTAAAGAACTGTACTCTTAACGTTGTATTCCGTCTCTGTTCAAATTCCTATAGGTTCAGGAGACTGGACAGGAACCTCATTATTTAGTCTTTTCTGTAGCGTTTTGGTGGTCTTGGAGATCCATATATATTTCTGACCTCGTCATTACTACCAGTTGTTGTTGTGTTTTTTTTTTACTTATTTCTCAAGTGCAATTACTCCCCTGTGTAAGAAAGGTGTAACAGTCCACCTTTAGAATTTATGAACTATTATTATCTATTTAATGAATAAATAAATGGAGTTGAGGGTTTGGCTGTGCATACATTTGTTAATGACAGGTTTGATTTAAAAGTTTTGGATTTTTAAGAATTGAAATGTGTAGCAATATGTATGACTAGGGGCAAAATGTTGTTCTTCATTTTTATAATCCCTGTTAATCAATCAATCAATCAAATGTATTTATAAAGCCCTTTTTACAACAGCAGTTGTCACAAAGTGCTTTTACAAAAACACCCAGCCTAAAACCCCAGTGAGCACGCAACAACAGGATTGAAGCACAGTGGCTAGGAAAAACTCCCTATGGGGGCCGGATTGTAGGAAGAAACCTAGAGAGGAACCAGGCTCAAAGGGGTGG
>JACXGK010003292.1:0-13047 GCA_016801125.1 Novumbra hubbsi | reverse complement strand
GAATGCCTGATCTAGGTGACAAGCATGATCAGATTGGCAGGACAGGAACAGTCCAGGGTGGGTTGATTAGGGGTTCAGCCTGGTGGCAGCCGGAATCGTCAGGTATCTGCTTGTTCTGAAGCAAAACCAGGAAGGCTCGGGAAAAGGTCTTCTGGGCCTGGTACTCCACAGATGTAGGCCGAGACCTCACGTCCTTCTAAGTTGAACCGCAACAGGAGACAAGGAGAGTTGTTAAAGAGTGCATTTCTTAGAGTTATGGAGGAGAACATAGAGTTATGGCGGAGAACTAGCCCTGCTCCCCCCGGCACAATAATATAGCAGCATAAAAACTTTTGTCTGAGACAGGGGGGTCCAGCGACACTGTGGCCCTATCCAAGGGAGGCTTCGGACAGGACCCAACAGGCAAGAAATCAATCCACCAACATTGCCAGGCCGAGTATTGCCAGCAGAGTTCATTTCAATTGCTCGAGGGGCGCAAAGGACAGACAGCAGCAAGCCAGTGACTCCGCTCCTCAAGTGGCATTGGAGAGCAGGTATCCAAGTGGAGATGAGAGCCCACATAGCAAGACAGCAAGGGTGGACAGCATCGAGCCATTCCGTTAACCAATACCTTGCACACCTATAATGGACAGACAGGAAGTGAACGGACAGGAATATGATATGATGCTGGGACTTTAATGCCCACAGTTACATTTGGGGAAGTACACATGGAAACCATGGAGATAGATTAATAATTAATATATAACAGGACAGAGGACAAATGTGTGTTAAAGACAGGAGGGGGACCAGAATTTATTAAGTGGGGTTTAAAGAAGCATGTGATTTGTTTTTTTTGTCACTATAAAGGGGTTGTGAGAAGAGACAGCACAATTCGGAATGATTATAATCTGGTTTGAGTGATTGTGCATGTACAGAATCAAGACTGCTACATGAGATGGTGCTTTGATAAAGAATGGCGTGAATTGTGCTCCACCATTGGTACAGAGACTGAATTGGGTAATGTTTGGAAGATGTTTAAAAAGGCTATGGGACAGAGTAAGGAGGTTGGAATGGAAGCGAGAAGGTTAGAACATTAAGTTGCTCTGATGAACCGACTTAACGTGTAACATGTAGGTAGGCCGTGACTGGCCTTACACTCCGGTACAGTAGGTGGCGGTGTATGCACCATAAAGTTTGATGCGATCTTCAAACACAATCCCATGAAAGAAGTTAGTAATGGGAAGTTCGAATCTTTTTACTGACTCGGATCTTTTGGAGTCGTTCAGTAAAGAGTTTGAATCTTTCGAGTCATTTCGTTAATTTAAGTCAGTAATGCCTATAAACAACTGAACAACTTTTTTTATTCACGCAAACCATCGGTAATCTGATGTGGTTATCATGACAATATAAACACATTCGTTTTTGTACCATGCATTCAATTATCAGTAACCATTATGTCTTTATAATGCTGCCTGCTTTGTATATATATGTAAACGTAAAACTAACAACGATTCGGTGGTTTAGTAGAAATCCGGGTATGAAGCAAGTTGCCGTGTTGTAGAAATCCGCTACCAAACGTTCGAATGAACGACACAATTGAACCAGTCTATAGAAAAACGGAGTGACTGAAAAGATCGAATCGTTCGCGAACTGCAAATCACTAGAAGTAGAAGCTGCGCAGTATGTAGCTGCTTGGATACTTCTGTTTTGAACTCCATCAGTGGCATCAGAGACCCCCAGATGGACTACATGGCGATGGTTATTGGGTTTGGAATGATATTACTAGCTAAATAGGTGGAAGAAAGAAAGCATGGGGTATTGACAAACTCGATCCCACAATACTCATTGTAAAACTAGCCTAACATTTACATTCTTAAAACGACTTGCTGAGGCCTTGTTAGCTTCGAATGTCGCTAGTGTAGTGGGACCTCGGCTTAAATTTGAAATCCAACCCAGTATTGATTCAACTTGAGCCATGATGTTAGCTAACTTATTTTAGCGTTGCTAGCTAGTTGGCCTTGGGCAAGTATTAGACAAATAATCCATTACATCTAGCCGTTAGGTCATGCTGTAATTGGCAATACATTTTACATGTTTATCCACGATTAAATTGTTCGCATTTCATGCAATAACGAATACAGTGCTGTAAGCCTCTAACACTTGTCAGGCCAAACAGCTCGTTTCACGTGAGCTTGGCAAGTGTGTCTGGGTTGATAGACAACTGGTTAGTCATATAAGTATTTAACCACAACTTATGCCACCAAGCTGCTACATAAACATCAACAATGTCTTTGGTAGCGTATGCTAGCAGTGATGACAGTGATTCTGACGAGACATCTAGTTGCACAGTCCCTGCGACCAAACCTGGGGGGCTTTTCGCACGACTTCCAGCACCAAAAAGGTCTACATCAGAGTCGCCAGGAAACCTGGGACAAAGCAAAGGGTCTACACTTTTGTCACTGAACACTGTATCAAATGCTGGCGACGAGGATTCAGTTGCCCGTTCTCAACCAGCCAAGGGAAGGTTGCTTTTCGATTTACCTAAACCGAAGAAGCGAACCGAGCCAGTGAAAATCACGATACCAGAGATAAAGAAGAGGGATGTAAGTAACAGCCACATTCATTTAACTAAATAGTTAGACTATTAACGAGTATATTATGCGGATTGAAGCGCGACGTCATATCAATTAGTTTCCCCCCAAAACAACAACACATGACAATGAGGGCAAATATTTAGTTCCCGTCCATCGTTTTGGATTAAAAGTAATTTGTATGTAAGTTGAATAGACCCCGCTAATACCTATTCTACCTTAAGCGACAGTTTTGAATATTATCAGGGGGGAATTTCAATATGATCCTGTCTTATCAACAGTCTGACTCTGATGAAGATGAGCCAAGAAGAAAAAAAGCCCCTACACAGGTAAAACACGACTTGCATTTAGGATATTGATCACTGTCAAAATATCTGTATCTAGATGGGTGTAGTCTTGGCCTTGCCAACCATAACTTTGCTCTAAAACTTTCTTTCCAACTCCCTCTCTTCAGGGCCCTGGGGCAGGCCTTTCTTCCCTTCTGCCTCAGCCGAAAAACATGGTTGTGAAAGAGATGCAGAGGTCTCTTGTGCCCCACACCCTTACCAAGCGTATGGATCCAAGGAAACCCACAAAGCCCTCCTTCGGGGCCTCCCAGGGCCTCCCCAGCTCCAGCGCGTCCCCCTCTGCCATCAAAGCAGCAGCCAAGTCGGCTGCCTTGCAGGTAGCCCGGCAGATAGCTGCTGAGGATGACAGTGACGAGGAACTGACACCGGAGAACTACTTTTCTCTGGGAGACAGCTCCCAGCCTATCCCCCCCATGGTCCCCAGCCTGAACCCGGATCCCGTCCCTACTGCTGGCCTGCTTCCTGCTCCTACAGGCGTGATATGCTGCACCTTCCAATCAGATGCCCCTCTGGACTTCGGCGCGAACCAAGAGGGAGCTTGGGGAGGTCAACAGCTGGGAGCCTCTGCCGAGCCTCAGGTACCGAGAGAACGTGGACTTCAGATGGGGAGCTTTCTTTCCCTTCCGTTGGATGTATGGAAGCACTGATCCGAATACAACCTTTTTCACTTAGAAATTCATAAAGCCATAGGTGTCAGACATCTTTGACTTTCTTGGGCCTTCCTCTGGTAGCACCTGGTGTAGAGGCGTTTGTGTCTTTGATCTACGTGTAGATCATTGTTTTGGTTATTCTGACGAGCTGTTATCTACTCATTGCCACAATAGCATGTCTAGTACCTGCCACTATGCAGACCCCCTAGTAGCACATTTCATAGAGCGTGGCGGTTTTAATGCTAGGGTTGTGGGTTCAATGCCCACATAAAGCCAGTTAGAAAAAAGTAGTTAAAAGTTAAGTCGCTGTAGATAACAACATCTGCCAAACGATTTAAGGCTTTTATTGTCTGGTTGCACTAAACATATGCTTACTAAATATATGACGTGTGTTTTTAAAGGGTTATTACGAGGCGTACTATAAAGACCCGGAGTCAGACCCAGCATTACCTGGGCCAGAGCAGCCTGGATCCTCTGCCCTGTTTGATGACGAAGCGGTAAGAATGTTTCTTTCCCTAACTGGCTTGCCATCATGTGATTTGTTTGGTCAACCCTACATCACTGAAAATACACTGCTTTAAAAAAATTAAGGGAACCCTTGAATCATGCGTTGGGTCTCAATGAACAAAATATATTCAGTATGAAATCTTAATTAATGGTGTAATTTGTTGAGCACCAAATTACATAACAATAGACAAAAATCACAAACTCACTTTGAAGTAAGCAATTAAAATCACAGGCTGTTCCAACTTGTGTGAATTTCATCATAGCAACTCATAATGTGACTTAGTAGTATGTATGGCCCCCGCGTGCCTGTATGCACTTCCGACAACATGCTGGGCATGCTCCTGATGAGATGGCTGATGGTGTCCTGGGGGATCTCCTACCAGACCTGGATCAGGGCATCAGTGAGCTTCTGGATGGCATCAGATGCAACGATACATAATGTCACAGAGGTCCTGAATTGGATTTAGATCTGGGGAACGTGATGGCCTGTCTGTTGCTGTCTGTTGCCCTGCTTTGGCCAGATGAGGCTGATCATTGTCCTGCACCAGGAGGAACCCAGGGCCCACTGCACCAGCACCAGTCTGACCATGTGTCTGAGGATTTTATGCCGACAGGGTACCATTGGCTGGTACGTGGAGGTCTGTGCGACCCTCCAAGGATATGACGTCACTGACCCATCATCAAACCGGTCGTGCTGGAAGATAATTCTGTGAGAACAGGGAGCCAATGGCAGACCTGCCAGTACTAGTGTTCTCTGCCAAATGCCAATCCAGCAATCCGGGATAAAAAAACATCCAATACGACGACAGTAAAGACTGCATTTAGAGCGTGCTGCTTTGTGGTATATGAAAAAGGATGTTTCTCTTCTGTCTGGTTGCAGTTCATGAGGCTGCAAGGGAAGAGGAACAGGGGCAAGGAGGAGGTGAAATTCCTGGAGATTAAGGGAGATGACCAGCTGAGTGGCAACCAGCAGTGGATGACCAAGAGCATGACTGAGGAGAAGCAGGAGCGCAAATCCTTTAGCAAGGTAAGTGGGAGGTCTGCACCGGAGCAATATCAATTACTTATTCAGGCATCAACGATCTGTGAAGATCATAGTGTTAGCAGCTGAGTTAGAACCTGGGCGGTGGTAGTGGTGGATTAAGAGACTTCACCGCCTCGGTGAGGATTATGTTATCAACCTTGCTCGGGCTGACCCTTTGACCTCTTCCTTCGCTTTGTAGAAAAAAGGTGACCAACCCACAGGTCAACAGCGACGCAAGCACCAGATCACATACCTGATCCATCAGGTGAGTAGATGTTCATCACGAGTCTACCGATTCATTACAAACTAATGTGTATTACTTAGAACTCTTCGGGTGAGTAATACAAAATAAAATCTTAGATCAGTCCTCCAAACAGAATTCTACAAGATCCTTGAAATCCTTTGTCTTGCTTATGGACTGCCCTCGATTTACATTTCCAGAGAATGACATCATCATTGCATGATTAACCAATAGATTATTTCTCTGCAGATATTGAATGCAAACAGATTTCTATGTAAATATATTTTGGCCCCCATCTGGTAAAGTAAATGATGTTGTGGACCTAACTGATTGCCAAATACACTTTTGGACTCATTGGCAATTAGAAAGCTAACAGGTGAAGTTGAGTGTGGTCAGATATAAAGGAAACAAAAATATTCCGTTGAGGAATGGTTTAATATCCCTTTGTATTATAACTTTCTAGAAAAATACTGTGATGTAATTCTTGCTAAGTGAAGAATTGAAGAGATCTGTGTCTGAGCTACTGTATCAGGGTCAAAACAATAAAAATGTTAGGGCATATAATATTGCTCTACATTCTCAAGTTAGTATTTTCGTTGATGAAATGCTAAATTATTCAACCCACAGTATGGTATATTTACAAGCAAAATGTGTCTTAGAAAATTGTTCTATTTCTGATCCGTTATAGGCCAAGGAGCGAGAGCTAGAGTTGAAGAACAACTGGGCAGAAAACAAGTTGACGCGCCGGCAAACACAGGCCAAATACGGCTTTTAAGAATGCAAACGGGTGGCTTTGTGGCATGCATAGACCTCCCCCAGAAGATAACCTCACTGCGGGGCATACTATAGCTTTGTCGTGGCGGAGGGGTCACAAACCACATAGATCCATCCTTGGAGATGCTAGCGTTGACTTTCCTTTTTGTCCCCCAGTTGTTGGCCTCCCTGGACTTGTATGGATTTGTAACACTTCCAACATTGCTCATTTAAGGTTTTGGTGGACTTTTGTATTGTGCCAGTTTCTGGAACTGAATATGCACACATGGTGAACTGGGAAATGGTGTATGAATGCAATTTCCCGTGATGGTTAATTTCACTGCATTACACATCGGAACCATTATTAATTGTTTGACAAGAAAAACATTTATGTTTGTGTCCATCTTTTCTGAATCTTGTTTGTTTCCAGTCGTAGGGCAATGGCCTAAACTCCGGCCACTCCAACTCAAATGCTTTCCCTGGGGTTTTTAAATGTTAGAGAACACATCCGTTGAGACTCTTTGTGAAATATTGGAAATGCTTTTGTTGGTTATCCTTTTACCTAATTAGTTTGAAATATCTTTATTGGATTTTGGGGGGAAGGGTAGAGCTAGTGTTTGTAGCCAAAACTCTTAGTGGTGTCTGCAAATAAATGTATACAGTGATAGACAAATTCTATTAAAAGAATTGTGCCGGTTTTATTCACAACTATGGAGAATTAAAGATGCTTTCTCTCCAGAAGAATTTAAAATTAAAATGTTCTGCAGTTCACTGTCCTATCTAGCCAACTAGGTCTTTAAATTGCTTGCAAGGCCACAAAATTGTGAGGAATTAGGATGTACATTGATTTGTTGTAGTTCAATATGGAACAGCTTCAATTCAAGACCTGTTAATTCAGATACCGTAGGTGTAAAAAATATGCATCTAAGTTATATAGCATTTTTAAGCTACAGGGTATGTTCACTGCTTGATCAATTCTTAGATCTTCCAGAGCAATAATAAAAGGAATTATAATTTGGAAGACCAGTTTGTGCATCTGCAGAACATAAAGCTAGACATGTTAAAAACCAGCACTCTCCACAAAGCATGGACAAAGCATGGAGCCTCCAAAAGCAGTCCATTGTGAAGCAGACAGATTTCTAAAACATGCAGGCACTCCGATTCCAAGTGTTTGTCAAACTCATTAGGAATGAGGCATTTTCATACTGTATTGTATCAATGAAAGATGCGGTGGAAACACCTTTTGTTTTATCCTATACTTTGTGACGTGTTTTGTGATGTTAAAATTAAAATAAATACATTTGTCATTCTGTTATCAGATTTAATACAATGTTCAATATCTGGGTGACTGAGCTCTCGCAATTGTAAGAAGACAATAAATGTCCTACATTAATAGAATCATGAACATGTTCTCGCTTTCATGTGGGTGTGCATTATCACAGGATGTAACTATTCTTCATATCAGCTTGGGTTAATAAACATAATGGAATGCATCCATCACATTAGAAATAAGTGACTAAAAAAGAATGTACGATGAGTTTGTTATGAAACTAGAGCATCTTTGAAAACTGGCCCAGAGATACTTTATGTTGCTAATATGTAATTTCCAGGGGTAAGAGGATCCATGAGCATGGAGTAATCAGTCATATCAAGGTAACATTTAAAGGTTAGTCCTCAATCTTTTTTCTGGTTCTCCGTTGGAGGAAATGCCTCCGTTTCCAGAGTCACCTCTGTATTTACAACCAGGGGAGTGGGGGCTGATTCAGTTGGAGCAACCACCTCTGAATTTGTAGCATCTGGAACTACAGAGGCAGCAGCCACTATAACAGGAGTTTTTGAAATGGAAGCCTCTGGAACTGTGGTTGACACCACCTCTGAATCAGCTGTAACCGAGTCATAGTCCTGCTGTATTTTCCTCCTCGCTCTCGGGTCTACAAAGGGCACCACGGCCATTGGGATCCGCACCGTATCTATCCCATTAACCTAGGAAGACAGAAAAAGGCTGATTAAAACCACAGAACCACCCGAGCCATAGCAAATCTGGGCCAATGACTCGCCTTCACTCATTTAATAATGATAGCTCTTCAACACCCAGACTCCAGCTTCTAGGACAATAACACGTTCATTCTGTTTGACTGCAGACTGGGGCTATTTGGGTTGCTTCTCATTAGTGATCAATTACCTACTAATAAGATCAAATAAAGGTAAAGGACGGGTAAAAAATAAGTTTGCACTTACTGTGACCTCACACCAGTAATCTCCCAGGTCTTTGATTGGCTCTTCTGATAGTTTCAGGGCATGAGGTGGAACAAATATGCCCCGCTTAAGAGGGAAAAGACAAGACATTAAACAAATATAATGAACACTACCACCATTTTATCATTTCCTTTGTAACAGAACATGGTACTAAATGCTACCAAAAACACCACCTTAGGTGAGTGAATGTGCTGTAGAAAATATTTTTACATCCATTGACATCACATCAACCTCAATTTGTTTGGTTACTGTGCTGGTTAATGATAGACGAAAATATCAATACATGTAAGATGTCTGTAAACTATAAGAAAATGTATTGTGTCACTTGGGAAAATTATCCAATATTATTTCTTTGACATATCTACACCAATAAGGAATAAAAAAAATGTTGTCAGCACTTTTACTGTCTTGACAGATCAACAAGTTCTCATGGCAGTTTTGTTTCTGGAATATAAACTACAAGCCCACTCCTACCTTTGTGAGAAATTGCCTGCAAACAATCTCTTTGGTGATGTCATACTCAATAGAGGTTTTTTTCTCAACTTTCAACTCCATATGCTTCAGTTTCTCCACGGTCTGCAAACACACAACAACTGTCATACCAATGGCCAGTAAAAGTTATTATGTTAATTTGCAAAAAAGTGCCACAAATCGTTCCGTATCTCTTGACCGTTTTGAAACAAGTTAAAACACTTGTTCTAATGTCTTTTTTAACCACACATCTGTTCTAGTTTTGTAACAAATGACTCTGGTGCAGATGCTCTTATGAAGAGCTAATTACATGAATCATTCGGGTTAAGAGCTTTGCATAATGGAACAGGAACAAATATTTCACCTCTTTGGGTTGAGGGATTCAAACCAATATCCCTTTGATTACTCACCCTAAACTAGCTACTTGGCCACAGGTCAGCCAATGCACATTCTTAATGGTTTTGAGATGTGCAGTAAATCAACTAACTGGAATGGTTTCACCATACTCACTAGCTGTCCTGTGCGAGTTTGGGTTCTCTCCTCTGGCTTCCCTTCCCTTAAAAGCTGTAAAGGGGAAATGGTTAGTCTGTTTGTGGTGGAATAAGTACTACATAACAAACCAGCAAACTTACACCAGCCAATCCCTTAACCGCTTTCAGCTAACCAGATGAAATTGATATAAACATTAAGAAGACAACTCACCCTCAGCTCCTCTGCAAACATCTCTTTGTTTTCTGCTGACGGATAGACGGCCACATTTGTGGCCAGGAGTTTATTGCGCCCAACATTCTTTTTCACAAACACAGTGTCGCCTCGACCGCCAAGCTCTGAAAACAAAGCCACAAATACATTAGAAAACGTGCAGGCAAAAATATTGATCCTTAGCAATACATTTGCTAGTGTGCATATTGGGTGTGGAGCAAACAGGCTCTTACTAGGTACTGTCTGTGTGAGAATGAGTTCCATCTTCTCCCTAGGAGTGTGTTTTGCGTCCTCCACCACTTTGTAGACCTGATGTCGCCGAGGATATAGCCTTGGTGGGCGGCCCTCTTTGGACAAAGGGACCTGCCACCAACGCTCCACGACAACTGTATTCTGTGAAAAGGTTTAGAATAGATGATATCTTTACAATTCACCAATTAATTCAACATGAATGGAGGATGAGATTTCAGAGGGGTGATCATGTGATCCGCTGCACAACCTATATACAACCTAGCGTGAGAGTTACACCTTTCAGTGAATAAAAACAGCGTTGTAATGTTGTTTTCCCCCGTTTCCATAGCACACTCCATTAATAACTGGCAGACCGCCGAAAAAATGGACATTGTTTGCATTTCCAAGCAGTGTCCATAAATTCAATTAAGTTGTTGAGATGCTATCGCCCACCTCAAAGAAAGTCATCTTCAGCCCATTTCCTAAATAAGCATTTTAAGGCAATTCCAATAGCAGTACCGTTTTCATCTGAAGGTTCCACAACATACATACCAGGACGTAAAAACTAACCGAGAAACACTTACACCCCTCGGTTTAGAGAGTTCACCTTCTGCGATTCACCACAATTCGAAATGTGTGGAGAACAACTGACTGCGATTTGTTTTGCATAGTTCCATTGTTCCTAAATACCCAAAAACGCGTATTTCATAAAAACGTTACCTTGCATGATGTTTGCGAAATATACTGAACCGAAGAATGTGTTATTTTCTTAAACTCCCGGGCTACATCTCGAAGGACATGACGGCTGGTGCTCCACATGATTGTCAAATTAGCTTTATATACAGGTCCGTTTCTTGTACACACAGCACTATTGCTATGTGTAAACCGTGCTCAAGTAAGCTTGCGTTAACGCACTTAACGTAAAACAGAAGTTTGATGTTAAGATACAAATACCAAAGCTAACAACTATATCATTTACAACGCGCATTTGATGCGCGTCATTAGCGACTACAATTGAGTTCAAATGGACCCAGTAGGTGTCTTGAATAAAGCCGGAAAATCATATTTATTTTTCCAAACATTCCTCCATCGTTTTATGTTTATAATTATTTAAATTAAAAGGATAGTTACATCTACTGCAACTTCATGATAAAAAAGCGAGTGTTGATTAAAGATGAATTAATATTGTGTTTTTGTGTTTGTTCACCAAACCTGGTGGGAACTAATAATACATGTGTCCTTGTGTGTGGAACACGTTTTTTTTTCTACAAATTTAAATTATTATTATTACAGCATCTAACACATCAACAATTTTGTGTATGAGAGTGGGCAATGGTTGATGGTAATCCTACAGCCAGGGAACCCATAGCTTTGGGGAAAACAACCAGAGAGAGGCGATATTGTTCATCTCAGGAGCATGAGGCAGCTAGCCCAAACCATACAAGCTAGTGGAATGGTTTTCAATCTGACCTACAAATACAGGTGCTTGTAGCACTGGGTGTGTTTAATTAATTCATTAATTGAGATTATCAGAGGAGGGCCAGTCTAGTTGTCAGTGCTTTCAAAATTGTGCATCCTTTTTAATTGTTGCTGTATTTATTTGGTTCTTTATTGACATTGGATTGTATGGTTGCTGTATTTTTATTCCCCTATGTTTTTTTAATTTGTTTTTGTTTGTTGGTGCTCATCTTGGGCAGGACACTCCTGTAAAATAGATTTTTAATCTGAGAGAGATTAAATAGCAACTTTACACAAAACACCAGAGATTGCCAAAGACATAAATTGCTCTCATCTTTATATTCAGATAAAAACGTACACATTACAAAACATAGTTTTCTCTTTGAGCATCAGAACTTAGTTAGTGTTTACTCCAATATCCAAATTGATCAGATATTTTCAGGTCCGCTGTTGTGGAGTCAGTCCATCTGACATTTTCAAGTCCAGCTAGATACCCTAATCCAGGGGTCTCAAACCGGTTCCACGGAGGGCCGAGTGTCTGCAGGTTTTCACTTTCACCTTGTACTTGATTGATTCATTATGTCACTGATTGGTTAGGTCTACCGTCATCTGGTTATTTAGGTCTGAACCTGGATCCAATTTGCAGGAAAAACTAAAGGTTCCAAACCTCATGTAGTTCTCTTGCAAATGTAATTTGAGCAGATCTACATTGGTTGTATGGTAGCAGGCAGGACCAATGAGGGATCTCTCTTTCTCAGTTGAAGCCGATGATCATTTGAATGAGGGGAGCGGCAGGGAAATCCATGGCGATGATTCCGAAGCGCCTCTTCTGTCCTACCTGTGCTTCCAGGTAGTCATAGAGACGGGCATTGATCCGCTGGGCGACGGATCTCGGAAAGGCAAAGAAGCCGGCTCCACTGCTGTAGGTGAGGAACATTCCGGCCTTATTGCCCACTGGGGCTAACTCCAAGTGTTGGTACACACTTTGCCACTTCTCAGTCACATGTAGGAGGGTGGGTACCTGAAAAGACGACAAGCATGCAGTTACAAAAAGTACTAGCCCCCAATTTTCCTCTCAAACTGACCGTCTCCTAACCTTCCACTTATCCGCGATGTCCAGAGACCAATAGCGCATGCCAAGGTCTGGTCCGGAGAAGTCCTGGAGGACCACAATCTTCCCTCTGGTCTCTCCCAAGGTGGGCACGAGCCGACTGTGCCAGAGCTGGTCCCAGTCGGCGTAGCGGTGGATGTAGCTGACCGCCGGCCCGTAGACGCTGGAGGTCTCGCTGAACTCCTCCTTGAGGCGCATCAGCACCGTCTCGCCGGGGTACTCGCGGAGGAACTCGGCCACCGCCTCCAGCACGTCTCCGAAGTGCGCCCACTGGTACGACGCGCCGTGGTGGATGGTCAGGTTGCCGCGCACGTGGCGCACGCGCACGTCCAGGAAGCGCACGCCGGCACGCAGCTGTAACCCCAGGCTCCAGGACTGGCACTCGGCCAGGGCGCTGCCGTAGAGGGCCATGGTGTTGTGGGTGCCGGGCATGGTGATCTGGGACAGCGGGCAGCTGTCCGGGATGCTCCCCATCCAGGAGGGGTTGAGGAACTCGGGGGCCGGGGTGTCGTCGTAGTCCCGCCTCTGGACAGCGCTGCTGCCCAGTCTGTGGAGAATCACACTAGTGTTCATGCAGGACCCGCCCTAGGCACGAGCCATGTAAGTGCCTAGACCACTAGGTGAGAGCATACTGTAAGTGCCCAGACCACTAGGTGAGAGCATACTGTAAGTGCCCAGACCACTAGGGGAGAGCGTACTGTAAGTGTCCAGACCACTAGGGGAGAG
>JACXGK010003291.1:0-46167 GCA_016801125.1 Novumbra hubbsi | reverse complement strand
CAAGAACGGTGAGCAAAAATCCCAGAACCACACGGGGGGACCTAGTGAATGACCTGCAGAGAGCTGGGACCAAAGTAACAAAGCCTACCATCAGTAACACACTACGCCGCCAGGGACTCAAATCCTGCAGTGCCAGACGTGTCCCCCTGCTGAAGCCAGTACATGTCCAGGCCCGTCTGAAGTTCGCTAGAGAGCATTTTGATGATCCAGAAGAAGATTGGGAGAATGTCATATGGCCAGATGAAACCTTTTGGTAAAAACTCAACTCATCGTGTTTGGAGGACAAAGAATGCTGAGTTGCATCCAAAGAACACCATACCTACTGTGAAGCATGAGGGTGGAAACATCATGCTTTGGGGCTGTTTTTCTACAAAGGGACCAGGACAACTGATCCGTGTAAAGGACAGAATGAATGGGGCCATGTATCGTGAGATTTTGAGTGAAAACCTCCTTCCATCAGCTAGGGCATTGAAGATGAAACGTGGCTGGGTCTTTTAGCATGACAATGATCCCAAACACACCGCCCGGGCAACGAAGGAGTGGCTTCGTAAGAAGCATTTCAGGGTCCTGGAGCCAGTCTCCAGATCTCAAACCCATAGAAAATCTTTGGAGGGAGTTGAAAGTCTGTGTTGCCCAGCAACAGCCCCAAAACATCACTGCTCTAGAGGAGATCTGCATGGAGGAATGGGCCAAAATACCAGCAACAGAGTGTGACAACCTTGTGAAGACTTACAGAAAACGTTTGACCTCTGTCATTGCCAACAAAGGATATACAACATTGAGTATTGAGATAAACTTTTGTTATTGACCAAATACTTATTTTCCACCATAAATTGCAATTAAATTCATAATAAATCCTACAATGTGATTTTCAGGATTTTTTTTCTCACTTTATCTGTCATAGTTGAAGTGTACATATGATGAAAATTACAAGCCTCTCTCATCTCTTTCACTGTGAGAACTTGCACAATTGGTGGCTGACTAAATACTTTTTTTGCCCCACTGTATGTACATGTTTATATTTTTGTTCTTCATTTTTTTTTATATTAAACAAAAGTTTTTCACTTTGTCCTTATGGAGTTTGTGTGTAGAACTTTGAGGATACAAATTAATACTGTGAAGCGATGTGAATATTTTCCGGATGCACTGTACATAGTATTTTTCAACTATTGTGTTGATGAAGTTCTAATAATATGTGTATATTATTTTTGTTATAATTAATCTTGTTCTTTGGACCCCAGGTAGAGGTACTGCTGTCTATATTTTAGCAACCCTTGGTCAAGATGACTTGTATAACTTATTTCTGAATGGTGGGAAATGCAATTGAATAAAATCCAGGGTTCTTTGAGTTACCAATGACTCTTTTGCAGACCACATATGTACCTCCTCATCCTATGTAAGTATATTCTGGATCTCAGACCATGTTAAGATAACATAGGACAACAATCGTAATGAAGTTCTGCAAAGACATTAAGTGATGTCGGTCTAAAGGGCTCCTCAATTTGTACGGCAGACTTATGCCACTTCATCTCTCAGCCTTCCTGTCCCGACATCTTAGAGGACAAAGGCATTTCATTTGTCCTTCAGACTACCATTACAGGCTGTAGATGAGAGGCCAGGATGAAGTTCTCACCACAAATACTTTTCATTTGTTCTTTCTTCCAAGCACTGACTTTGATGATAAATTCTTCATTGTGTAATGTGCTGTCAATTCCTGGGTTGCGTGATTGTCCCACCTAGTAATGTTAAGATTAATCCATTACCTGTAATTCCATCTGGATAAGGGTGTTTTGTTAACACCTGAGAAACCAGGCATTTCCTAAAATAAGATTCACAGTGTTTTTAAATCAAAGATAATAATTTGTAAGGTAAATGTTGTGGAATGTACAGCGTCAACAAAGTAAACCAAAGATTACAAAAGAAAAAAAACAGAATGGGGTAATGACACTCTTAAGTTAAACAATGCATTTTGAGTACACAAACAACCCACACATACATGCACAACCCCTTTCATGCAGTTGGCACTAAAAGGGGAAAAAAACATGGCAGTGCTGAAAGTGCAATGCTTCCCTGTTTGTAAGACAATACAGATGAATAACACAAAGCTGTGATTTTAGTAAAGGGTGTTTCCTGTGACAGGCCCATAAGGAGTTTACCTTTTAACCTCTCATGCTTGACCAGTCGATATCCTGTCTGCATCGCACAAACCTGATGGAGAAACAGAGAGAGGAAAAAGAGAGACTTTAGAATAATGTTTCTCAACTGGTGGGACCCAGATTTCACAATGATATTCAGTCGCAACCCCATATTGTAAATTGTGGATTGTATTGCAGTTTACATTTCGTAGTGTTGTATTGAATGTTGCTGCATTATTAGACAATCTCTCTCACAAAACAGATTGTGTCTCAATGGGCATTGTTGTAGTTAAACACATTGTAAAATAAAATGAATGAATAACATAAAAGATGGTGTTGTAGTTCCATTTTAAAAGTATTGACAGCCATTCATCATTCACCCTATGCCTTACAGTACGTACTTAACCTACAAACTTGTAATATTATGTAGTATGTCATTTCAGATTCAGCCAAAGTTTTTTTTTTTACTACAGGGCCTAAATGTGGTCACTCAAAGATGCCACATCAGGACAAAATCGCTGATCTAGCTGCTCCAGAAAACCCAAAACATTTTGACATTACTGAAATACATTATTGTGAAGTCACTCTTTACTAGCTTTTCATGCGGCTTCAATCAATAGATAATCTGTCACTAGCTAGCATTAGCTAATAAAGTAAGATACTGAGCAACACTACCTAGTAAAATGCCTGAAATTAAAAGCTTGTTTAACTATAACCATAATGTTGTTGACATTTTACTTCTAGATTTGGAACAGCTGTCAGTTTGTAGATCTTTGCAATGCTACATTCAGTCAACTGGTCAAGGAGTAGCACTAATCATCAAAAGCTAGCTATCTTTTGTGGACAATATTTACCTTTGGATTTGCTGCACCGCACAGAAGCTATGACTGTGACAAACTTGTATATAAACTTAAACGAACTTCCTAAATATAGATATTTGGTGCACAATAATTGGGGCACAAAACACTTTAACTAGTTGTTTTGCATTATTTGCATTATTTATAGAGTTATTATTTCCGATTCTGATTCATTCATTGAAATGGACCACATTGTGCTACATAATTTGAGACCAGAGGCAAAAATCTATGCACTATGTGCCTGATTGTAAGTAGCAGTGTCCTTTCAAAAAAGAGAGAAAAGTTCCTTTACATATTTACTTTTATGTTGACGGTTTATTATTATATAAGTAAGATATAACAAGAAAAGCATAGGGGTCACTTTCCAACCTTCTCCCCTCAGAAGGCACATATACTGCTGAACGCATGTGCTTGGTGCCCTCTGCATGGAAGGGGCTCCAATCTTAGACACTTCATCCCTCTCCAACCTCTCTGGAGGTTAGACCCTTAGAGGGGTCTGTTTATTCCTGTTTATCCTGAAAGACTCCTGCAGATCTACTAAATATACTCCTCACTCTTAAAGGACACTATTAATAAAACCTAAGTAATTTACAACTTTGGGGACAAATGTTTATTGATATTGCTTTGAGGGTCTATGACCAATTCTTGTTTCACAAATCCTTTTGTCATTTACCTACATGGGTAAAAAGAGAGAGCTCTCAACTTAAATGAGAAAAAAGCTGTTGAGCCGCATAGATTGCGGAATGGCCAATTTCATTTAAAGTTATTAAGCTGAGTTTACAAGCATGGCCATAGCAAAAAATATTGAGGAGCCCAAAGAGCACAGTTTTGCAACTTCAAAGTTCAGTTCATAATCTTGGGGTTTTACCGTTTCAAAATCATCAGTGAGAAGCCACCTCTGTGATCAGAATCTTTTTGGATGAGTTCCACGAAAGAAGCCCTTCCTGAGATCAATACACAAATCCCATCATCTGAATTGGTACAAGCATCATTGGAGTAACAACTGGAATTGTGTGGTCTGGTCCAATAAGACGAAAACACATACCACATCCATATCATGTTTGACGACAAAAAGGCACAATATGGTGGCGACTCAATATGATGGTGATGCTTTGCAGCTG
The DNA here is from genome assembly GCA_016801125.1 of Novumbra hubbsi. NCBI lineage: Eukaryota > Metazoa > Chordata > Actinopteri > Esociformes > Umbridae > Novumbra > Novumbra hubbsi. The sequence continues at coordinate 42,054 of JACXGK010003291.1, read as the reverse complement.
TTTTGCTGGCAGTTGTCCATGGGCTCTTGTTATGGTCGATGACATAATTCAAAATCAGAAAATGTTTGCAAAAAAACTTGTTGCATTTGCCAGAAGGCTGAAACGGGGGCCGCTGTTTCAAGACTATGACCCAAAGCACACATCAAAATTGATAAAGAAATTGTTACAGCAACTACAAAATCAAGGTTTTGCAATGGCGCTCTCGGTCTCCAGACATGAACCTGATTGAAAATCTGTGGTCTCAATTGAAGACCATGCTGAAAAATGAAGAATCTCAATGAATTGGAAATGTTCTGCATGGAATGTTCTCCATCCTTGTTAAACTCCCCAGAAAGATGCTGAGTGCTGTCATCCTCGCCAGGGTAAGCTCTACCAAATACTTACAATTTCATTGAAATTGGTGTTACTACATGAATGAGACTTTTATACTAAAAATAAACGCATGAGGCTTACCCATTTGCTTAAGTCATATCACTGTAGTTCTTTTTATACATTAATTTTAGCAAATGTTTATGAAGGGTGCCAATAATTCTGGAGTTGGCTCTTTTTGCAATAACCGCCCCCCTTCCCTTCTCACTGAGCTGCATTGGCCGGTTCCTGAGGGGACTGGAGCTGCCTCTGCCTTGGGAGAGAAGAGAGGTTACCCCAGTCCAGATGCCTGGACCTGGGCCAGTTTCCACCGTTTATTGCATTCGATGGATCATTACCAGCCGCTTTCCTGACCCAGAACATTGTGTGCCATTCAAATAATTGCAGGCAATAGCAGTTGTCCCAATGCCCTTTCTCTCGCTTTCTATCTCTCCAGTCCTATAGACCCCATAAATATGGCTACACACAAACAACATTCCTCTCTCTCAATCATATGTATCACATGCACGTGATTGAATTCCAGATGCACGTGTAACAGTTTTGCTCAGAGCACCCCCCCATGCGGGGCTCGAACCTTCGATCCTCTGAACACAATGACCACTGTCAACCACAAAGTGTTGTCCTGTAAAAGCCATCGCCCAAAAAGCCTGCAAGGCTCTGACATACAGTAGCTGTATGCAAGTCCTTGGCACGCACACATAGAATTGCAGACTGAAAGACTAATAAGTATGTTCAAAAAAACCAAGCCATGGCCATTCACAGGCTATTTCTCTCCCCAGAAACATACAGAAAGACAAACAGACAGTACCTTAATAAGACCATGCTCCCTACTCAAGAGGACAGACTATTACTACCTAGACACATGTACATTCCCCTTAATAAAACATTACCTTTAAAAGGCCATGGCTCCCTAGTTTGAGTTGAGAGCTAACTGAATACACAACTGAGACAATGTTAAATATTCATATTCATTTTCAGAGGAGGTCTTGTCTTGAAAATGACACCTCAGAGCAACATATTTTAATGGCAGGTAGAAGTAATCAAGATCCCTCTTGCTGGTATGAGTCTGATACTAGACCTTATGCTGCGGTGTGGAAGGCGGATGAGTGTGAGAATGTGCGATAAGCATGCTTCAATTGACTTAAGTACTTCAAATGGTTCATTGGGTGAAGATGATTGATGTAGAAGAACAGTTCTTACACTATTGCGCTATTTTCATGAGCTCCAAAATAAGAGTAAAGGACATTCATGCATATGAGAAAGAGGGTAAGGAGGAACATGAAACTAGCTGATAATAATAATAATCATTGAAGATGACCAGCAATACAAACAACGCCCATTAGGGAAACGTTATTCTGAAATTAGAACTGATTACATATAAAAGCACCCACTGCACTGCCCATCCAACTATTCGTTACACACAGAGATCCCCCTAATCTTGACACCCACAACCACGAGTCTGCTCCAGAGGCAAACTGCTGAGTTTAAAGTTAGCGCTCCTTGCACCCCCCTAATGAGGGCTACCAGCCGGTGCAGACACTGGCGTCCCCTGTCTCAACTGGGCCTAACCGCCCAGACATTTACAGCTATCTCGACGCGGCTCGGCACTAAGTATAGTTGCACAGACTAACCACACAGAGAGCCAGGGGTTTGGACCAGAAACAGGGCTGCTGTGCTAGCTTTTTTAAATACATAAGTGTGTTCATCTCGTATGAGGTGGCTATTTTGGGACCTGCACTAAAATAAGAGCACTGCCCATCGCGTGGCAGAAATACACACACAAACATTTAGACACACACAGATATAAACACAAACGTTTTACAGTGGAAGCAGTTTTCAAACAATAATGTCTCAAGAATAGTAAGGTATCAATAAAGTTAGTTTTGAGGGGCACAGTGGGATTTCTTTGAGATACTCTTTGAGGAAATATAATTTTAGAGGGTTTAACACTCACCACAAACACGCATTTACACACAAATATAAACAGACAAGAATAAACCAAGAGAACACACTATGTTCTTTCATGCATAAACAGTAATACACAGTAAATAGCATACGGTGTGGCTAAGGATGTTGTTAGTCTATTTTTGCACATATTGACTTTTTAAAACCCGAACCACCTACCATAGACAAATTGGTTAACTCAAGCAGCAAAAATAAATATTATAAAAGGATGTGCTACACCTTTCTCATTTGCAGATTCATAAAATGAAACAAATATGTAGTTAAATATTCAATGAAAACTGTGAACACACTTCTCAAAGCAGTTGTTCTTACTAGGTAATAGTGGGAGGGAGGAATGACTGAAAATAGCTCTGATAACGTGCACTGTAATTCAAGTAAATGACTAACTACCGTATTATTAAAATCATGGCTCCCTCTTGAAAACATGTAAATGCAGCCATTTTACAACCCACTGAGAATGCAACAAGGACCTCAATCATCACCAAATCCACCTCCACCCCAACCTCACCGTTAATACGCTCCCAGAACTACAGACCCCTAAAACTCTCAAGCCACGGGTGACCGACCGTCTAGCCCACGTGGCAGCAGCCCTGCCTGTCTCATAACATACCAGGAATAAACGGCTGATTCATACACAGACCCATTTCAAGGGACCTCCTAGACAGTTAATTAGCTTTAGTTAATGAGTGTGGGCCACAGTAGGCTGCATGAAACTTTTAGCCGTAGGGCAAAGCACATATTTAGCACATATTTGTGAACAGATTTCATCAACATTGCCATGCTCCAGTTCAGTTAAATGCATTCAAGTGCTTGTCTAGAACAAAATATTTTATTATTAACATGGGGAGTGGCTGATGGGTTTTAAATGCAACAATTGACAGTGGCTGGGTGTTAGCCAGACACTTTATTTAGATAGATAATGTAGAAGTAACTTTATATATTTTCCACAGAAAGGAGCACAACGTCATTGTATCTTCTACCCTGAGTCGCTGAAGAAAGGGGTATCTCCAAACCTCACATCATTGACCTATTGACGTCCAAGGATTGGGTTGTTGCTTTTACTCTATGATGGTTTCAATTCTACACTCCCACTTGTGGAGCACATCAACATAGTGTTTCTAAAACTCCATTTACTTACCTAACATTCTAAATGTGTAGTATATCATTTTGCTCACACTGTTTTTCCGCATAGGGCTAAACTGATACACATCCACACCTGTCTTTTTTAAAACATAGCATGCTCTAACAACCTGCTGTTGAACAGTTATTGGGACAGAGGGACAATGTTCTAAGTTGCAGCCATCGAAGTGGTGGCCTACATCCCACAGCAACACTCCTAAAGCCTTTTTGGTCTCTGAACGCTCTCCCCTTCTGTGCTGTTGACTCTACAAATCACAAAGACAAACAAGCAAAGCTGGTTAAGCCTAATATCTCTCCACCTTGCTAGGGTCTGAGAGGGGGATTAGTGGTGGCCCCAACGATGAGGATGAAGAGGACTGGCACGCGTAAATAAAAAGTAAACCCAATCCCTAGATCTCTCAGCATAATAACCAATGAGATGTGAGAGCCATTTATTTTTTACTTGTTGAGGTAAGCCTTGTTAGAAAGAAGGACAACAACTGTTAGATGCCACACATTAAATATAAAACCATATAACTATTTTGGAATGCTTTCTGGAACAGCATAATGAAAATGTATAGTTAATAATTAGTGTGAGCTATAATACTCCTAACTTGTGTGAGCTATCATACTCCGTCAAGACAAAATGGGTTGAGTTCAAGTGCACCCCACCGTAAAAGGCAGAGAGAGATTGAGTACAAAATGAAACAAACCCAGACCAGGAATCAAACAACCACCCGATCTCAGCAGCCACCCAGATATTATAATGGTTATTACCTTGGTTATTATATTTCAAACCCACATATACAATTATTCCTTTTCTTTTCAGTAGGTAGCTGTTTCACTAGGCAAAAAGTTCAAGCACTCTTATCCTTTGAATCAACTTAAACCGTGCTCCATAACCAAAGACATGTATATGCATGAATCAAGGCTTGCCATAAACGGACACGAATAATGATGAAGCTTTTTTATCTGTCCTCTACTACCCGATTCCATTTGCAAGTGTGCATGTGTGTTCAAGTCTGTGATGCTCGTTTGACTTTGAAAGAAGCTTGTGTTACGCCTGGAGTGGCGTTATTGTGTGTTGCTCATCAAATCGAGGTGGGGGTAGGGGGGTTTGCTAATTAGGTAACGTGGTAATGTTTGACTACGCATGTCTTGCAGCCAAACATGCACCTGGTTTTACTAAAAGTGACCCCACAATACACCACTCAGAAACCCACCTGCATGGTGAGTGTTTTTGTGTGTCTAGTGGGGGGGGGGGGGTTGCCTGTAATAATGTTTCAGACAGTGTGTTGAGTGGCACAAGGGCTGGAAAGCAAATTAAATCCGTCCTCATATTGGCTATAAGGTTGAGTGAGTACACAAAGTTCACATGACAACATATATTTAAAAAACACCTTATTTTACCTGGATGTTGAAATGTCTCACTGTTCTAGGCACTCATACATGCACTTACAAGACAGGATAGCTAACCATTCTGCATCTCTGTTGGTCTGTCTGTCTTCCCTCTGGCCGTCAGTGCACACTCTAGTCACCCAAAATGTTAAAGCCTTTATCTGGAGTTCAAGAGCTCTCAGCAAACATTCATAAGTCCTCACCAACCTCTCATTCCCTTCCTAACACATACTGTCAGCGGTATTTATGGATACAAGACATTTGTGTCGCATTGTAGAAAGCAACACAAAATGGGGGGATGTAAACAAGTAAAAACCTGGGGGGTTTAGTACTGTCTATTGTCACGGCCTGGGGTTTAATTTTTTACCCTGTTGTTTTGTTCCCCTGATAGCACCCCGGACGGATGCCATTTCCCGTATCATCACCCACTCTTTCAACTTCGGATTCCCCTTTTAGTTAGTCAGATCAACGCCGTTACTACACGAGCTGTCGCCCCTCACCTGTTAAGGTACATTCCTTGTGAAAAGTAATTCGCGACTCAGTCCTTCTGCTAACCGCAGTTCCGTTAGATCACTCCTGTTTGTTTTTCCGGTCGGCTACCACGTTTCCCTTGTGTCTTGTTTTGTACTCGTATAGCTTCCCCGCACTCCAGTGATTTTTCCTGGACTTCTTGTTTAGTTTCCCCCCGTCTCGTTACCGTTGGTCCGCTGTGTCCTGCGCTTGGGTTCCCAGCCTGACACTTGCCAGCTCCCCCTCCCGTCATGACAGTCTATGTTTGAATTGAGAGAATGGCACAGGTTGGGTAGTTTTAATTTCACAGAAATGGTATGGTAAGAAACTCATGTGCACACTGTAACAAGGCCATTCTGTATAATAACAATAATAATAGATGTATCAGTAGATATGTGGATCAATATATGACAAGATTTATTAATTGTGTTGAGAGATGGTTTGTATTTTATAGCGTTTTACTGTAACTAATGCAAATTAATTACTTAAAAATCATAGAATGTGATTTTCTGGAATTTTGTTTTAGATTCCGTCTCTCACAGTTGAAGTGTACCTATGGTAAAAATGACAGACCTCTACATGCTTTGTAAGTAGGAAAACCTGCAAAATCGTCAGTGTATCAAATACTTGTTCTCCCTACTCTACAAGGGTTGAGTTTGTTTTACAATTATGTTAACACCAAACATAACGTCCCAGATTGGATTCAGGTCTAGGAAATGTGAGGACCTGTCAAGGGTCTCAATGCCTTTGTCATCCAGGATCTGCCTACACACTCTGGCCACATCATTGTCCTGCATCAGGAGAAACCCAGGGTACACTGCACCAGCGTACGGTCTGACGATTTCATCCCAGTACGTAACAGCAGTCATGGTGCAGTTGGCAAGCACGTGGAGGTCTGTGCAACCCTCCAAGTATATGCCTCCCCAGACCATCACTGACCCACCGCCAAATTGGTCATGCTGGGTGATGTTGCAGGTGGCATAACGTTCATCATGGCGTCTCCAGACTCTTTCACGTCTGTCACGTCTGTTTGGCTTAGTGTAAACCTGCTCTCATCTGTGACGAGAACGGGGCGCCAATGGCGGATCTGATAATTCTGGTGTTCTCTGGCGAATGCCTATTGAACTGCCAAATTCTGGGCTGTGAGCACAGGTCCAACTAGAGGACGTCGGGCCCTCATGCCACCCTCATGGACCAGCAGCCCATTAGAGGAGATTTCGTAGAGTTCGGACCGTGCTCCTCCTGTTCCTCCTTGCACAAAGGAGCAGATACCGGTCCTGCTGCTGGTGCCCTGGCCCTGTCCAGCTCTCATTGTGTAATGACCTGTTGCCTGGTATCTCCTCCATGCTCTTGAGACTGTACTGGGGGACACAAACCTTTATGCAATGGCACGCATGGATGTGCCATCCTGGAGGAGCTGGACGACCTGTGCAATCTGAATGGGCTGCAAGTGCCGCCTCATGCTACCAATAGTGACAAGGACAATATCAAAATGGAAACTCAAGAGAAGAATCAGGCAGGAAGGGTTCTTGCTGTGGTTTCTCCAGTGCACCAGTTGTCATTTTGATTTGCAACAAATCAGTTGATAAGTCATGTTTTGCAAATACTTATTTCACTGTGTAAAATGCAAATCAATGTATAACTTATTTGAAATGCTATTGCTAATGCTTGGTGGGTTTACTCCTTTCATTCTTCTGGCGTGCCGCTATGCACATTGATGTCTGTGATGTTAGATGATGTAGTTCAAACGTTGGCTTCTTCTGAAATCATCTCTTTTTCATCTCTAGGTCTCACAAAATGTGGGCGATTGTTCCATGAGCAGATGTTTGGGCAGAGCCACAGTTTGGCTGATGCAAGTTTGTGGATCTCTCAGTCTCAACCTATTCCTTTGACCTATCTCAAGTTCTAAGGTTCTTGTTAAGGTCATTACTTCGCTGACTTGACCTCAGGGATTAGAAGTGAGATATATGTGCCCACTCACTAAATGGCCATTGCTCTAAAGTTACATTCAGTCTGGGTTTGGGCTCTCAGTGGCAAAAATGCCCATACCTACCAAGCAGATGCCTGCTTTAAATCCGAGGACAGGACTGGAATGTCTTGCCCCTAAGCTGGCTAATCTCTCAAACAGAGTCCTCCCCCTGAACATTGTTGCAATGACCTCTAAGCGGTCCCTTTATGCTTATCAGTGGGAGGCCTTTGCCACTAGTGGCCAGGGCAGGGGTGTTTATGGACTCCATGTCTCAACTGAATTTCTGCTGGCTTTCTTGTAAGAGCTTTGGAGCAGGGCCATTCTTTTTCCACAGTTTTGCTTGTATTTAAACAAACTCAGCATTGCATGTGGGGGTTGAAAACTAGAGGGTTGCTTGATGCACTGTGTGCAGCCCCGTTCAATCCTTTATCAAACGAATAAGGCTTTATGGGGTTTAGTGTTGTAGACAGCATTGTTTCGGCCCAGGTTTTAGCCTAGCATGTTAGTTTTACATGCACTATCGGTCCATCCCTGCACCTAATTTGCAGTCCTGGACTCCTACTTGTTACTGTTCTACATGTAGAATTCTTTTGTAAGGTTCTGATGCCTTTATGTAAGCACCCCTGGCCTGGTGCCCCTAGTCATGTCTTTACTGGTCGGTTTTTCCCTGTTCTTTTTTTGGTGAGTTGCCTCCACTCCTCACCTAAATATTCTGACTCTCTGTAAACAATATTTAAATTGTAGCCCACAACCTATTTTTTCTAAAAGTTTGGGACACTGCATAAAATGTAGATAAACCATATACTCAATAGAAAATAGTACAAAGAGAACATATGTTGCAACTGAGGCATTTTATTGTTTGTTTCTGAAAGAAATATATGCCCTTTGAGGTTTATGCCAGCAAAACATTTCCAAAAAGGTTGGACCGGGGCAAAAAAAGACTGGAAGGTTTGTGTAGTGCAAACAATGTAAACCTGGTGTAATATCACACAATTCTATACACAAACTATTCAGAGAGGATGGGTCAAAGGATGCACAAAATAGTGCAACAATTTAAGAACAACATTTCTCAACATAAAATTGCTAATAGTTTGGGTATCTCATAATCTACAGTACCTATTATAATTTAAAGAATCAGAGAAACCTGCAGAAATCTCTGTATGCACGAGAAAATGCCGATAACATATATTGGATGGCCGTGATTGTCGGCCCCTCAGACATCACCACATTAAAAACAGACACAATTCTATAGTGGAAATCACTGAAGGGGCTCAAGAACACAACCGAAAACCGTTGTCTGTGAACAAACCAGCATTATTGATGTTATGGGGGTGTATTAGTGCACCTCTGTGAAGGCACCATTTATGCTGAACTATATACACAGGTTTGGAACATATGTACGTGGTCAAATTTGTTTATACCCTTACAGCTCATTGAAATAAAGCTTCATTCCTCTTGAAGAATTTGGAAATGAAAAGCTATTGTATAATGTATACTAGCATGTCATGTATGTATAGAATAAAGCATGGGAGTTGTGATTTTTTTTATTAATATTGCTTATTCTACAAAGATATTCTAAACATGTTTTGGAACCCCTTAGAAAAGATAATAAAACTGAGAATAGTAGCCACTGTGCTGTTTGGTATCATTGTGTGCACCACACTGAACATGTACCAGAGAATGCAAAGGAGAGAGTTGTTTGAGGAGATCAGAAAGAAAATAATAGACAAGCATGGTTAAGCTTAAAGCAACAAGACCTTCTCCAAGCAGCTTGTTGTTCCTGTGACAACAGTTGCAAATATTATTAAGAAGTTCAAAGTCCATGAAACTGCAGCCAATCTCCCAGGGCACAGCGGCAAGAGGAAATTCAACCTCAGATTGAACAGAAGGATAGTGCAATTGATAGAAAACAACAAGGATTACTGCCAAATAGAACAAGCTGAAATCCAAGGTGATGGTACGTCAGTTTCAGACTGCACCATCCATCACTTTTTGAGTGAAAGTGGGCTCCATGGAAGAAGACCTAAAAAAGCCAGATTGGAATTTGCTAAAATGCGTATTGACAAGCGACAATCTTTCTAGGAGAATGTCTTTCGGTCCAAACTGGCGCCTTTTGGCAAGTCACATCAGCTCTATTTCAAAACAAATGGTTGTTTCTCTGTTGCACCCCTCAAGCAATAGGAGTGAATAGCAGGCAACACAAGCAGTTGGTTGGTGTCCCTTTGGTTGATGCTTGGCAATGTGGGTGGATTGGCTTCATGTCTGTTGTGCCCTGTCTGGGGCCTCTACCGGATAGGTCTACAGAGTCACTGGACTCCCCTTTCTCAGCCCTAAGGTTTTATGCTGCTATATTATGGTCCCGGGGAAGTAGGTACAATCTCTAATTCTTCTTTGTCTCCTGTTCCATTTTTGGCTTAGGAGAACATGAGGTTTTGGCCCACACCTCTGGAGTACCAGGCCGGTAAGACTTGATGCTGTCCTTGTCCATAGCCCACCTGGCGATTCCAGTCCACATGCATTTATTAATTATTTTTTAAACATTTACTTAAAATGTCACCCAGCAGAGACAGAAGAGGACTGGTCACCCCTCTGAGCCTTGTTCCTCTGTAGGTGTCTTCCTAAATAGTGGCCCCTTTAAGGAGTTTTCTAGCTACTGTGCTTAACGCAGTTGTTGCTTGCTCCTTGCTGTTTCAGGCTGGGTGTGTTGTGTAAGCTGTTTGGGACATCTGCTGATGTAAACATTTTTTGTGATTTACTTTTTCATAAAATGTAAACAGTACCTGCCATGAGTACAAGGTTAGACAAGAATTCAGGAAACTCATTGAGGAACACCGTGTATGACCCGGGGGGCCTGTAAATAGTAACTATAAAAAAATATTTATTAGCCTGGTTAGCTATCATGAGTAAAACTTTAAAAGACTGAAATCCAGTGATGGGTAAAAGTATATTTATATTTAGCTTTATAAATATTATAACCCCTCGCCCCCCCACCATTCGGGATGAAGGGAGATGATAGCCAGGATGAGAGGCCTCAATTAGGGCAGTAAATTCAACAGGATTTGGTCAGGTTTTATACAGGCCAAAACCATCCAGTTTATGATCAGTGATGCATTTACTGCATTTGCCGTAATACAATCATTTTTATTCATGATTGAGGTGAAGGAAGGCTATTGTTTGCAACATGTTTTACTTTTCTCAGCATGGAACGTGTCACAGTCTCGATAGGCAAACTATGCTAACTGCTCTGGCCATGCTATCGACAAACTCCAGTGTGCCAAAAGGCTGGCTAACAGCCTGCAGCCTGACTTGCACCCTATCTTATGGTGAGGGTATAGGAGTGAGACTCCTGGCTTTGTTCCTAGGTAAAAGAAGAGCACCACTTTAGCTAGGATGGAGTCGGTTGCAATTCAGCAGATCAGGCTTGGCCCTATTGGTGGGAGGGTCCCAAAAAGAGAGCCAGTCATCTACAAACTCTACTTCACGCAATTGGCAGAACTTCATTTTCAGCCATCGATTGAGTTGCACAAGTCTGCTTTAAATCTCACTTCCCTTAGCTGGGTGGGGGCCAGAGATAATTTGATGCCGACAGACGCTAAATTACACGCTGATGGTATTTTCTGCCTCGTAACCTCTGACTGTTTCACCCGAACAATGTTGGTGCCAATGTGAATCACAATATTTCTGTACTCTCCTTATACCAGTGTTTCTCAAAGGGGGCTGTACTGCTCACCAGGGGGGCGTTTTGAGGCCGACGGGTGAGCTGGATGCAATATTTTGATGAGGGGGGTGTCGAGCTGGTGTAGGGGGGCGTTTGTATTAGGGCAAGTTTACACAAGTTCACATCTTGTTTAATTTACATTTGAATGTTAAATTGCTAACTGTTTCTGATTGGCTGCTGTTTGTGATAACTAATTATAATTTCTAGTCAATAACATTTCTAGTCGATCTGATTTGCCGTTGTTACCTAATTTAAGTTGAATGTCAGTTGAATGTCACCATTTCAAACAGTAAAATGTTTTTAAACATCTTTAGATACCATTTCTATTCACATGGAATTGTTGTTCCCTGTGAAACAGACTTCTGTTTTTTGTCATTGAATAATTCGTTTTTTATGATTTTTGATGATAACAATAGCAACAACAATAATAGTAACAACAACAACTAAAAAAGGTACAATTCCAAGGAAATTGTCAAATGGGGTGTAGCAGCAGCTTTGTCTGTTGTCCAGCTATGTACTACCAGTAAATTAACACATATTATCCCCCAGTACTTAGCTGGTCATCCCCCAAAAACAAAAACGAAGATATATCCAATTATCAAGCTAGCTAAAAAAGACCAAATAGCTGGCAAAAAGGTAGCAAAATAACCTCAGCCTTATGTAGTATATGCGTAGTCTTACACATTAACAGCACAATGGACCACACAAGGCTCGGAGGGAGCAGTGAGGATGTAATACAACAAACTAGAGACAAGGAGGTGTTATTGTATTAAGTTGTAATAATATATGTTTTCTCCAAAATGTAACATAGATATAAAAGAATAACTGAAAAGAACAATTACAATTTGTTTAACAATCATCTGGGTGGTCCCCTGTTAATATTTCGCATTTAACATCTTAAAAGAAATAGAAATATGCAAGTACAACTTTCTGATAACATATTTCATGAAATACAACTATCAAATGGCATTGACTGCAACAAAACATCTTACGTGGCCACATATTGCCTAGTTCAGAGAGGAACCATGAAACAGCGTCCCACTTTACATAAGCAGTAGGCTACCCAATGTCTCATTGAGTCGAATGTCTCATAACTACACGTCACTCTTTGCAGCAGACCGTCCCTTATAAGGTCGATAAACCTGTGGCTTCTATCTTCAACCAGTCCGGAGATATTAATTTAAATGTAATGGGTGCACTTTGACGCAAATTTGCGTCAGACTCACCAAGTGATCTGCTAACAGGGACAAATAAACATATTCTCTGCACAACAACGATGCAATTTCTATTTTTATCTTTAAGATATTTCTTAATTCTTCAGATAGTTATTCTAATACTTTGTTCAGTATGGGGAAATCAATCTAGTGAGGCTTCAACTTCAACTCACTATCTGTAATTCAGGGGCGGGACATAACTATTTATGGAATCCTGATTGGCTTAAACTAACTTAACAATTTTTTTTGATTTCACACAACGTTTTCTTTATTATTTTGACAAAGCAAGTCCCATGGTCGAAGTCAGTGCCATTTCATTGTCACTCTATAAACAGTCCTGTAGCTAGCTAGCATTACTTGCAAACATCAGATCCCGCAGCCATTTGCATCTCATTCTGGAAAGTTTGTTTACATTCAGTGTGGCTAACTATCCTTCGACTAGTGTAACAATGTTTTTGCTACAAAAATGAAAATATTTTCTAAACCATGCAACGAAACCTTCCACAAAACAATAGCACTGCAAACGGAAGTGAGACATTTTGATACCTGTCATGTCTCCGTAGTGCAAGAACTGTAGGAGGAGTAAGGGTGGATATAATAATAAATAAATAAATATATATATGAGATTACATAACGTGGGGGGCTCCCCCACTTAATAATAATCATAACAACATTACAAATATTATTCATTAATATTCAGGTAAATTAGCCTACATCATATATGATGAGGGGCTTTAAGGGACCTGAATAATGTCTAGGAGGGTGCTGGGCCAAACATTTTGAGAAACACTGCTCTGCTATACTATCTATAGCCAGTTTTATCCTGGCTGCACAGGATTTGTTATAGGTAACAAGCAGAGTTGAGATTAATCTCAACTTGTTACCTGTATAAAAGACACCTGTCCACAGTAGCAATTCTCCAGACCTGAACGCAATAGCAAATCTTTGGAGGGAGCTGAAAATCCGTATTGCCCAGCGACAGCCCCGAAACCTGAAGGATCTGGTGAGGTCTGTATGGAGGAGTGGGCCAAAATCCCTGCTGCAGTGTGTCTAAACCTGGTCAATAACAACAGGAAACGTATGATCTCTGTAATTGCAATGTTTTCTGCAGATCTCACTCATTCATATGGGATTCAACAAATGTACTTCTTATTGTGCCACATAAAAAAAACTTGTAAAAAATTTAAAACACAGTTTGCTTCGCTAAATTACATGGGTTGGTGTTTGCTAGCTTTAACAGTGTTGGGTGAAAATCAGCCAACCGTCACAAATGTCTTGTTGACATCTAACATAAAGAATGTCGCACGACCAGAGCTAAAAGCACATTCTGTTTTTGGGTCATCTCTTTACAATGGAACAGAAATTTTAAGATTTTTTAAATAAGAAAAAATACAATAACTTTTAAATGAATATTAAATATTTAACTTTAAAATGCTAATTAAATATGAATTATGTTATTGTTTAATAAAGACTTTAAAGTTCACAACCAGATCGATTTATAATGCTGCAGAGAAAAGTTGCAGAAGTGTCGTAGCTGAATTTATGCTGGCTGATGGTGTTGCAGTAAAACTCTTGTCAGGTGGCAGGTGTCTGGTTGTAGAATATTGTTCATGATTTATTGTATCGGCTAGTTTGTGTTCATATGCTTTGGCAATGTGGTATTGCAGCCATGTCAACAAAGCCACTTGTATTGAATAGTGTTTAAATGTGAGTCGGGATGCTGGACGCTAAACTGCGTTCACAGTGTATCCCTCAGAGAAGTTAACACTTTTAAAAGAAACAAATTCTTCCACGGGTAACACCAGGAAAAAGAGCGTCCATTTTCCAGAGATTACACAGTAAACGCCATTAAGGTGAAATTTTACAGAAGATACTCTGACGTCCCGTTCCTGTGAAGGCAGCACAGAGGTGCGCCAGAAGAAGCTGACAGGAACACTGCAGAGACAAAGAGTCACCATACAACTGGCAGGTTTTATAATGCAGACCACAGTTTTTTGCAAGTAGTTGAAAACTCTATTGTTAAAACTCCTATTGTTGTGAATTTTCGGTACAATTGTTATTAACAAACACTGTAGTATCTACAAAAGATAAGGAGGAAAGTTTAATAGGATACAGCTGTGTCTACAATAAAAACTGCTGAATATAATTAGTGCACCCATTTAGTGCTACACCCAGCTTCAAAAACAATTTCAACATTTTTACAGAAGTGAGTCCTGGCAAAACCAAACATTCTGGATAAATGATGTGAAGCTCCAAAAGATCCAGCTCATGTCAAAGTGACAACATACTCTTACTCTGGACATAGACTTTCCACCTAATAGCAATACCAGCTCTGAGCTTTTTCAATGGTGACCAATAAATACAGTGCATCCAGAAAGTATTCACAGCTATTAACATCATGTGGAAAAAGTTATGTTACAGCCATATTCCACTACACTCAAAATTGAGCTCAGGTGCATCTTGTTTCCACTGATCATCCTTGAGATGTTTCCACCTGTGGTAAATTCAGTTGATTTGACATGATTTGGAAAGGCACACGCCTGTCTATATAAGGTCCCACAAACTGAGCGATCGGGGGGGAAAGGGTCTTAGTCAGGAAGATGACCAAGAACCCCATATTCACGCTGACCGAGCTCCTGCGTTACTCTGTGAAGTGAGAAGAACTTTCCGGAAGGACAACCATCTCTGCAGCACGCCACCAATCAGGCCTGTATGGTTGAGTGGCCAGATGGAAGCCACTCCTCAGTAAAAGGCACACAACAGCCTGTCTAGAGTTTGCCAAAAGGCACCTGAAGGACTCTCAGACCATGAGAAACAAAATTCTCTAGTCTGATTAAACAAATATTGCCCTGAGCATCATGTCTAGAAGAAATCCAGGCATCGTTCATCACCTGGCCAATACCATCCCTACTGTCCCGTCCTGGCTGGGGACCCCTGGCCATCTTTTGTGCCTCGGGCTCACAGCCAGGATGTGCCGTGTAGAGGTTCCTCTAGTCACCCCTATGCTGCTGTTCAGGGCTCCCCAATCAGAGACAGCTGTTGTCAGTTGTCTCTGATTGGGGAGCCTACTTAAGGTTTGTCATTGTCCACACCCGGGGTGGTTTATTGTTTGGCTATGCCTCAGTTCACAGTCGCTATCACGTTTTGTTTGTTTCTAGTTTTACTGTGGATACGCTATATGAGCTTTAAGTCCATTCACAGTGTGTTTTATGTTTAGTTATTAGTTTTGCTGCTGGTGTACAGCCCCTTTGTTTTTCCGTGTATAGTTCTTGTTTGTTTTGTTTAAATAAATTAACTTTTCTTTCACTCAAATGTACATGTGTGTTTCCGACAACCACTACGGCCTTGACAGAATAAACCACCACAAAAAGGAACCAGCTACATTTCGCGAGCAGCATCGGAGGAGAGGGGAGTATACGTGGAATGGAGATTGGGGATCAGACTCCCTCTCCTCCGATGATTCAGGACTGGGACCTCCCCGATCATGATCCAGGCACCTGCCCCACGACGCAAAGGTTCATCTTCCAACAGGACAACGACCTTAAGCACACAGCCAAGATAAAACACAATACCCACAAAGGAGTGGCTTCGGGACAGCTCTGTGAATGTCCTTTAGTGGCCCAGCCAGAGCCCAGACTTGAATCCGATTGAAAATCCCTGTGCACAAACACTCCCCATCCCACCTGATGGAGTTTGAGAGGTTCTGCAAAAAAGATTGTGCAAAACTGCCCAAAAATAGGTTTGCCAGGATTGAAGCATCATACTCAAAAACAATTGAGGCTGTAATTGCAGTCAAAGGTGCTTCAACAAAGTATTGAGCAAAGGGTGTCAATACTTATGTACATGTTTATATTTTTGTTGTTTATTTTTGAATATTCTACAAACTTTTTTCACTTTGTCATTATGGGGTATTGTGTATAGAATTTAGAGGACAAAAATGAATAGGATCCATTTTGGAATAAAGCTGTAACATAACAAAATGTGGAAAAGGGAGGTGCTGTGAATACTTTCCGGATGCACTGTATGTAAAGTTTATACAGGGACAAACCAGCTGAGATCACAATCTCAATTTATATATTGCACATCCAGCAGATGTGCAATATATTAAATGTCCACTAATCCCTGATATAACACTGTACCAGTGTGTATGACAAAACAATTCTGTTCTATCATATTGCTTTTCAACAATTAGTTGCTTCCTGCTTTACAGCCAACGCCAATGTTTGCCCTGGAAATGTATCACATTTCCGGTGCAGGTAATCTGGCCATATTTTTTCAGGATCTATTAAAGTGTGTTAAAGAAAGTAGTGTTTATTTCAATGCAAGTGTGATACTTAGTGTAGCTTTGGTTAAAAGCAACAAAGTTGGCAAGATAGCCAGTGGGTGTGATGATAAGTTGCTTTGTGACTTGGTGTTGAACCACACAAACCAGGCCTTTATGGAGTGTGTGTGGTTACCGATGGGTTTTCTTAGAGGGTAACAGCAAACAGAAATGTTAGTTCTAAAAGCCAGCACAATTGAAACATTTTATGAAATACCACAGATTCCAGACATCCAAGGAGGAAGATCTCGCAAGACTACTCTAGTCATAAACCCCACTCTGCAGCTTTGAGTAGTTCAGCAGTCAATGCAGTTGCCTCGGGTACACACATATTGCTGCATAATGGGTTTGATTTTGGACGACTTTTAAAGCACTCCCCCTCCTTTAGCTTTATTGCTCCTCTCTGTAAATAAAGCACAACATGCCCAAATATATACAAATGTCAACACAGCAACTGAATGAAGAGATGTAGACTGGTAGCTATTGTCGAAAATTTAATTAAGTGTCGCCATGGTGACTTGGCAGGGGGCAGGTGTCCTGGACAATGATTAAATAGTCTAGGACTAAAATGCTAATTTATTTCTAAATCTGCATTGGAACATGGTTTGTAGTCAAGGAATAGGATCAGTCTATCATTAGGAGTACCAGTATGTGGATACGTCCAGTCCAGGTGGGGTGGGGGGTGGTGAGTTGGAAAGGAAGGGGCGGAGAGGCCCGGAGCATTTGTCTGAGAGCCTTTTCATTAGCTGGAGACCCAGAGACGCATTAAAACTCTGCCATGACTGCTGCGGCTACACAGCTATCAGTCTGTCTCAGCCAACATCACAGAGCTCCCCAAAACTTTCATAATTACACAGACAGACACACACACACACACACACACAGACATACTAGTGGGCGAGAGGGCATGGGAGCTTCTACTAAAACAATCCCACACGATGGCCTACATAAAATGTAACTTAATTGCACAGTGAGCGAGGTTTCATCTCTAGTCTCCGGAGCCTGTAGACTATGAGGTTAATCAGTCTGACTGTCTCCAACCACTAAATGGGACACGGGTAGAATTACAGCAGACCGATCATGAAACTGCTTTCACATCACATGAAGGGTTCACATCTAAGGAAGACCAGCAGAGACTAAAGACCGCCCCTTCCAGACACAGTTGCCTTCTAGATGGTGTCCTACTGTGAACACTTTTGTGATGAGTTTACACAGAAGTACAGGAACTGACTTTCAATTTATATTATTTTGGGGGAGGAGTTTTTTCTTGTGAGAGGAATACATTTTTTAACATTTGTTTGGACTCAGATGTCTTATCATATCCTTCTCAGGTTGCCATGGCACCTTTATGGTAGCATAGGCTGATTCTTTTGCTATTTTAATTAAAGCATTTTATTGTTTTATGTTTTTTCATGTATAGTTCTCATCAATAATTGGTTATTGATAAGTTGCTAATCATGTGCTGATAAGGTTCCTGTAATTATTTTTCATTTGTCAAAGTAGATCACACCACTCTAATGCAGCACCTGCCATTGCAGAACTAACTTGTTGTGTCCCACAAAGATCGATGATAGGATCTATTCTCTTCCTGCTCTACATGCTCCCACCTGGACAGATCTTCAGACATCACAGTGTCCAATTTCACTGCTACACATATGACACACATGTGTACTTAAGACCTGCCACTACATCTGCTAGAGCTAAAATGTTGAATGTAGAACTACTAGAGGCTGTTGGATTGCTGCATTGTGGGATTGCTGACGTGCTGTACGCTACTGTTGCGGTTACTGCCTACCTGCCAAACATTTTAAGCATTTGTTTCATACAAACTAAGTGGTTCATTTCTATTTAATTATTTTCTATTTCATTTTTTACGAGTACCAATTCACCTACGTCTTATTTTTATCTACTGACTTTTTACCTAACCTTACTGCACCGGGAATCTTTTTGGACATATCAAACAAGCTACTCGCACCTGAACACTCAAAGCTAAGTACCTTCTCACTGTTGCTGTTGTAATTTTAACATGGAGGATAGCAGAGTTAGAGGCTCGGCGTCAGTCGCAAATGTCAGGCAAGGATTCTGTTACTTTCGAAACGGATATAACAGCGTCTGTGCCACCAGGAAGAAACAATAGCATTGTTAGTCCGCTGGCACAGCCCCTGCAACCAGGCAATAACTTACTCTCGGTAACTCGGAAGAAATGCTGCAGACCAGTTAAACCTTCCCCACTGGAGTCGGAGTCCGGCATTTTCTACCGGTGGCCCGGAAAAGCGTAAAACCCTTGTCATCGGCCATTCCATTTGCAGCAGTATTAGACTAAAGAATCAGCCAGTGATCGTCCGCTGTTTACCGGAAGCCAAGCCAACGACGTAGACGCAAATCTGGGGTTGGTGCTAGCAAAGTCTAAAACAGGCAAGTATAGAGATATTGTTGTTCACATTTGCACTGACAACGTTAGGATGAAGCAGTCAGAGGTTACGAAGCAGAAAATAACATCAGCGTGTAAACTAGCTCGAATGGTGTTTAGCATTGAGTAATTGTCTTTGTTGTGGAAAATACAGGCTTTCGCTTTCTCCTCCATACTCTGGTGCCAACATACATAATCCCTTCTCTGAGTTCATAAACACTGCTATACCTGTGCTGTACAGTGACACAAAATCCAGCATGGTCTATGACTAATGTAGCCTGGCCCAGGGGTATGAAGATGAACGGAAAGGCTTGATACTGTCCACCCCTGCTGCTTGCCAGGTGGGATCTCATCTCCACTGGGATGCCCGCTCTCCAATTCCACTTGAATTGAAATCAACGCTGCTGGCAATACTTTGCCCTCATTCAGGGTGGTTGTGGTTGGTCAATGTCCCATTGGCTGATGCCTGGCAGTGTGGATGGATTAGATTCTAGCCTGTTGGGCCTTGTCCAGGGCCTCCCCAGATAGGGCCACAGTGTCACTGGACCCCCCTGTCTCAGACACAAGGTTTTATGCACTGGAGGCTCAGGGTGGTGGACGGACCGGCTCTGGAGGTCCACCACTGGCTCTGGAGAGGGCAAATAAAACTGACTGTGACCCCCAGGTACATAGAGATGCCCAGAGCCCCTCAGCCAGGACCTGACAACATGATTGGTGAAAACAAAAAAATATCAAGGTTTTAACAGAAGTACCTCAGACAGCATGAAAGCAGACGTATTGTGGTTTGGAGTTGCTTTGCTGCCTCAGGGTCTGGCCAACTTGTTTTTATTAAGTCAACCTCATTTTAATAAACACTCACACGCTGGCATCAAACATTTAACGTTTTGTCTTGTTGAATGGCTAGTTGCTCCAGCACTGAGTCGATCAGAAAACAGAAGAAACATACTGTGTGTGTGGTATGTGTGAGTGATTGAGAGAGTATGTGGGTGGGTGCGGGTGTATATGTCTTTGCTGTCCTCACATACAGTAGAGACTACAAACTGATATTTTATTTTATGACAATAGTTGTTATCAACAGACACAGCAAGAGACAGTCAAACTGTTGACAAATGCCGCAATGTTGTGTTTTATGAGAAAATGTGTTTATTACATTTTGGAAACGTATATTTTACATTTAGCCCTTTAAAACAAAGTTGTACTTTCTTTACAAACCGGTGGGCCCATCTCTTATTCAGAGATCCGAACAGGCCGCCACGTAACTCATTCATTTATTTAACTCATACATTAAAAGCTCAAGTTATTAGCTAACATCAACAACTTGACAGCCTTCCTAATCAGCATGTGCATTTAAACCAATGTGATGGAGGAGAACAATGTAATTTCCCTATCTTAGCAATGTGCCCTAAATTGCAGCGTCAAATCTTAAGGCTGTATTGTATAAAAGGATAAAGTGTAACAAATCAGTGTCTTTAGACTATTTTTTCATACTTTTAGGCCTCCCTCTTTAAGGCTAGCTAAGGTAAATGCACCTTGCAGTCCTGCCTCTGTAATCCCGGGAGAATGCTCCTGATCTGACAGACAGCTGTTTGTTTTTACTGTGAGCATACTACAGCAGCCTGAAATGCATAGCAAGATATACAATTGTATAATTCCATATGTACGAAGATATTCTTAAAAATGTAGGTGGCCGTTATCAATTCAACGGCACTGAATCATTGCGGCACCGCAGTTGTGTGATACAATTGTGAAATCATGGCATTCTTTTGTTACAGTTTTATTAGGTTTGGATGTTGCAACTACTGTACATGTAAACACTGCTACCAAGTCTAAATGCAACATTTATTTTGCATGGATACAGTTAGATCCCTGAAACCTCATTATAATGACTACCTTCATAAGTGAGGGCTGCAATAATGCTACGGAATACTAGAGTGTTACAGTTGCTTAGGAATAATATAAGGAAGGGAAAGAATTCAATGAATATGATAAAAAGACAATCAAAAATGAAAGACCTCTGCTTTACATTGGACTTGAACATGCTTTTAGAATACCCCCTGAGGTCACATCCCTCCACGGGGTGGGAACAAACTTATCCTGTGATTTCTGGACAGGCTGATCGAGGAGCTGACAGAGAGTTCATCCAAAGGACAGAGACGCAGGTTGGGGGGCTTGTTGGGGGCGTATGCAGGAAGAAAGCGAGAGAAAGACAGAGAGCCTACGAGTAAAGAGAGCATAATTATGGAGGTTTAACTACAACTAAAAATGAAAATACATAAGAGCACGTGAGATGAGGTTAGAGTGCAGGAAAAAACCCATGATCATGCAATTTTCCTGACATTCCCATGATTTACTGGTCAGTTAACAAATATTATTTTTTGCTCAATATTTCCTAAACGGTTGGTGATACAGTAAATGGTACCATAATCCAACAACTTTATAGGGTTATAGGGTGCGATTTAGGATGTATCCATATCTTCTGATGAATTATTTTGGAGAAGTCCTCCTTACACCCCTTATCAGTAACATCCAGGAGATAGATAGTCTGAGCTAATGAATGCACTCTAGAGACGGTGTGACAGTTTGGCCAAGATGTCATGGAAGCCATGTTGTTTGGTCAAGTTAATTTGCATACACATGTCACATTCGTGTTTTTCAGGTCATGATTCCATAAATGGTTGATTCATGTATTACATTACCCTAAACACATACATAGTACAATCATTAAACAAAGGTTTCACAATGATTTCCATTATGGTACATACTTGACATGGTGCAAAAATATTACAACATTACATACAGAGACATGGCAAACCTATGGACACTTCCTATAGATACAGAAATTCTTATACCAATTACAATATGCTTGGCAACACCCCTCAACACTAATGGTATTGGACAGTCTTTCAGTATTGTACTTTTTTTTTTTTCTTGTCCAAAGGTTCACATCCAGATCACAGCACACCAACAATGTCAGCCCAACTTACTCTGGGGTTAAAGTTAAACATAGTTTCTTTGCCTCGTCGCAACTCCTCTTAGTAAATTGAGCACATGCAAGGTCAATCACTGTTGTCGGCTGGTGAATGCAATCTCCTCCAAGGATGTAGGACATGTCTAATTATGAATACAATTTTAATGACGGTTACAGGGTTATGAAAGGAATGTGTCACAACACACAGTACATGACACCCTACTGCATATGGCGCTGCATAGCTCCAGATTGGTCAGAGTGCACAAAATGACCCTTGTTCATCGTCGAAAGTATGTACAATGGAAACGTCAAAAATGGACCTTGAAGTTGTGGATCCACGTCGACTGCGCAACTTACCGGACTTGAAGGTTCTACTCTTAATGTCTTGATGCCTGATAACACAAGACACCTTCAGGGGCCTTGTAGAGTCTATTGAGCACTGTGTTTTCAAAAACACATTTTAGCTCCCAGGTTATACAGATTAAATGAATTGCCTTAACAAGGACTCAATTACCATAGCAATGTCTTTCAATATGTGAACCAAAAAGTTTATCAAAATCAAATTTCAGGCAACTACTTCCATGGTTGATATAAATTCTCCATTTACCAGAAGACATTGTGGAGTCTCATGTAAGATATTTACTGTACTACAAGCATTAATAAAAGCTGAATTACCACATCTGTTTTAAGTTAATTTTTTAAATATATTTTTTACTAAATTGTTCAGAGTGCCTGAGATACTCCCCATTTAATCTTTTTCACTGGTCCATCTATCAGTTTGCATTGACTTGTAGTCTCCTCATACTCCCTTCTGGCTACACTAGATAAGATAATACTTTTTCAGGCTAAAATACAGTCCCAGTTTTGTAATTTGAAGAATGATCTAGATTCCTGACAAAATTAAGAAAACAGTGAAACATTTTAGTCATCAAAATACCCTTACATTTTATTCACGTTTTAATCAAAAGTCAAAGTTCATTCTCTGCCATTTTTATCCCACACCAGTCTTAATTTACTAGAGCAGAATTCAACAGAAGAGTGCTGAACAAGAGTAGAGGTAATATATTATTCCAATATACCGCATAGACAATACGTTGCTTGTTTAATGCTTCAGAGGATAAATAGAACAGCTTCACTAAAAAACATGTCTGTAGTCAGGCACCCAATCAGTCAGGCACCCAATGCCAGAGATCTGTGTGCATTGTATGTAGTTAGTTAATAATATAAATTAAAGAATAAGATGTATACATATTAATCACTATTTCGGTTGACAAAATTGGCACTGCGTTAGACCAACGCTCTTACAATAAGATTTTAATTCATATCACTATCCTAACTTTTTTAATTATTCAGGTTTTGTCATTACTGGTCTGTGGAATAATAAATTTAAACCAGGTCCGATACTATATTTAAACCATGTTTGATACAATGGCAATTTCTTTTCAAGGCAAATATTTACTCGAAACTTAATCAGCCACAACTCCTCCAACAATAACCCCCTACACACTGGCGTCTGTATGTCGACTTGTTGGCAACTGGTCCTGCGGAATAACCATGGGCCCAGCTGTGGTTACCATAGTGAGCCTGACCGAGTGGATTCAAAACATGGCAAGAACACCACGATCTACGTCGCTACAGGGTTAGTGGGAACAGGAATAGACGAGACTCAAGGAACATTCGCCTGCAGAGCAACCCATAACACGCATGTCTTAACGGTCAGTAATACACTATATGATTTCTTCCCTTATTTTCTGATACAGTTGAGGCCAACAGCTTCTCTTTTTCTATAGACATTGTCACGTTAATGGAGAAGAATGTCTAGTTTTCTCTCGCTCTCTGTGCAAAATCTATTGAATGCCTACCGTCAACCAGAAGGCACTAGCATTGTACCACAGATGACTGACATTTTAATTTGAGATATACATTTATGTAATTCAGCAGATTCTCTTATTCAGAGCAACTTACAAGTGCATGCACTTTTTTTACACTTTTATTTAAAGATATATGGTGGAGGCGTATTATGACAATGCATCTCTAAGGTAACAAACACTGCATGGGGACAGTCAAGTAAGGTAAAAACCACACTATTATGACCACTCAACACCTCTCAAGTTGTCCCCTCCATTACGTAATCCCCAGCGTATATAGAAGAGGATTGGGGATTGAGGATATCCGCACTAAACTCAATTCATTGTGCATGTGGCCATACATCCCTATGGCCAAACGGGACTTAGTGCGCTTGGCCTATTGTGCTAGCAGGACAGAGGGCCCCACGGGGGCACTATGTGGCAAGTCTCCGATTTCCACTGGTTTCCCTGGTGTCTGTGACTATGACGCTTCCTGTGTCTCTGGACCACAATAGGGCCCAGAGATGTCACCGGAGCCCTGCCAGGACATTGTCACAATGACAGTGTTTCCTAGTGTTCCCTTTCCATTTTCAACTCCTCACCCTATTCCTTTTTTTTTATTTGTTTTTCTGAAAAAAGCAGAGTAGTTCCGGAGGGCAGCGGGAGAAGGGGAGTGGGGGGGGATGCCCACAGAGGCTTGAAAAAAGGCTTTGTGCAGGTGCAGCGACTCTGATTTCAATGCTCTGCTGCACTGCCCTATATTATTCTTCCTTTTTCTTTCACTCTCTCTTGCTTCACATACTTCATTATATACCGATGTCTCCCTCTTTCCTGTAACTCCATGCATATCTTTCTCTTAATTCCTCTAAATGTTTATGCATTCTTCAGTATTTTTAGCCCAGTACTTAACTGATCAGACAATAGTCAGGTGTGTGGGAGATACTGGGCAGAGGCATGAACAAAAATGTTGACATCATATGGCTGCCTAATTGTCACTATGTCCAGAGCACATGTCCAGCTGCAGCACTGGTTAGAAAACAGGCATACTGCTCTTTCAGCAAAACGTTAAAACTCTCTACTCCTACAGTCTCAATAAAGGGGTTCATAAGTGTCCAAAATATATCTTTAAATTTGCACCATTCAAAAGTTTGGGGTCACTAGATCTGGTTTACTAAAGCAAAGCAAATATTTGTCCATTAAAATAATCTCATATTTTTCAGAAATACAGTGTAGACATTGTTAATGTTGTAAATTAATTATCATTTTAAACAGTTATGTTACCATTAGAAAATATTTTTGCAATTAAGTTAGCATGGCTGAAAACTGATTCAGCCAAACTTGATTAAGTCGATTAAAGTAGCAATAAAACAGGCCTTCTTTAGACTAGTTGAGTATCTGAAGCATCAACAATAGTGGGTTTGATTACAGGCTCGAAATGATCAGAAACAAATACTTTCTTCTGAAACCCATCAGTCTATTCTTGTTCTGAGAAATTGAGGATATTCCATGCGAGAATAAGAAACTGAAATCATCTTGTACAAGGTTGTCTGCTCACAGAACAGAACAGCACAAACTGGCTGTAACCGGAATGAGCAAGAGGACAAACCTATTAGTGTGTCAAGTTTGAGAAACACCTCACACGTCATCAACTGGCAGCTTCTTTAAATAATACCAGCAAAATACCAGTCTCAACCTCAACAGTAAAGAGGCGACTACAGGATGTTGGCCTTCTGGGCAGAGTTGTAAAGAAAAAAACCTATCCCAGACTGGCCAATAAAAACAAAAGATTAAGATGGGCAAAAGAACACAGACGCTAGACCAAGGAAGATTGGAAAATGAAGGGGTCATACAGAGGTTGTAAAGAGGTCATACAGAGGTTGTAAATTATACATTATTAGGATTGATTTTAGAATGTGTTATTACTTTTCAAAGCATTAGTAAGTGATTATATAACAACTTCAAATGTAATAGTTCAATCCTTGCCAGATATTTAAAACATATTTACCTCCATTAATAGATTGCTAAAAAAATACCCTATTTATTTATTTAAGATTAACCATACATATAATCAAATCAAGTTAGTTGCACGGATAATTTAGGTTACTGGCTAACTTTTTGTGATTTATTGGTATTCTACCCTCGGGTATGAAAAGTTTGGCTTGTGAAAAACCATAATGTCTTAAGTAAATTGAAATACAGGACTAAATGTTTGCCTAAAATAGGGGGATTATGTCCAAAACATGCCTTACAATGGAACAAAAAAACATGCAAAATACCCAGAAAGCAGTCTACAATTTAGCCATAATTATAAAATTCTAACTGTGGAAAGTATAGCAAAAAAACTAAAACCTGCCAAATTCACTTGGAGTACACTATAGGTCTTAAAACACCATATGGAATAGTTACATTAACCATGGTATATTTGAATTGCATATGTTAATTTAGTACAATCACTAATTATGAGGAAAAGAAGAGTAAAGATATTGTATAACTCATTTATAAACCCTTTGCACATATTCAAATATTATAAATAATATTACAAACAATGTGCCTTTGCAGTGAATACGTTTTTTTGAGAACACAAGTGAGCGTTTTGGGTGTAATTTCAGAGGAGCTCTAGTAAGTATAGCTGGGTTAATGCATCCTTCTAATGCATTTTTTCTGTTGAGAAAAAGAAGCGTGAGACCAATGTATTCCCACAGGTAGAGGTCAGCTCCCATGGGAGAGTTAGCCTCTCATTTCTCTAAGGAGGTTGTGCTTTTTAAAGAATGCAGATTTTCTTTAATGTTAGCAAGAAAATGTCCAAACCTTTACTACATATTTTAATGATTCCCTCTTACGCACACATGCAAACACACAACCATTTACATAGACTAACATCCAGATGCACACATTCACACACTTACAGATTCCAGCACATTAACCTGCTAATGGAGTGACCTCAACGCTCACTCTCTTTGTATCCAGGCCGGATCACTTTTCTCCAATTAGACCAGTGAACAGCAGGTGAGCTGAGTCCTCTCACACGCCCAAAGGAAGTCAGCGAGCAGTTAAACAAGCCTTCCGATACATTGACCTATATGTATGAAAAGCATTATTCCCAGTGTTCCCCATGCTGCTCCTCAGGGACCCCAGACAGTGTTCTATTGAGGTTCCAGCACACCAGATTCCAACAACGCAGTGCAACGTCAATGATTTAGATGTGACGAGGCCTGCATGCAATGCTAGGTGGGTTCATAGGCACCACGTCATTTTGTCACACAAACTATTGCTGAATGTCATGCTATTTAAACGATTTATAAATGTAGTAATGTCAAATATAACAAAACCCAGTATGTGAAACGCCCCTAAAACTGTGCTTTAGTCTGCCAAAAGTATCACTTAGTAATGTGATAGGAATGGCTTCACAATATATCTACAACCCAAAAAAAAGTTTAGATACTGTGTAAAATGCAATTACAGACAGAACGCAATTATGTGCAGGACAGGAGGACACAGGAGCATGTTTACCACGTTGTTGCATCACCTATTCTTTTGTTTGTGACGGTCGGCGTGTGTAAGGAGCGGGATCAAGGCGCAGGTGAGTTCCAATGTGTTCGGTTTATTAGCGAACAGACACTCAATAAGCCTCGTAAGGCACAAAGTAAATGGCACGTGTGCACGCAGGCATGAAAAGGTAAATAGAGAAACAGAGTTTCTATAGTCCACAGTACAGTGAAACTGGTACTGGGTATGACACTTAACATGTAAATCATCATGGACATTCGATCTTCATTTTAACAATGTAAAATGTAATTAATGAAATTGTAAATAATGAAAATTTTATTTTCTGTTAGCAAATAAATAATACACCCCCACAATTATTTACTACTCAAATGCATGAAATTTGAATCAGGTGCAAAAAAAGATCAGAACATTGTAAGAAAGAATTGTGGAGGAGCCTGTTTTAGAGGCCTTCAGAAAGTAGATAGATGCAATTTGAAATCAGAATAATTTACAATATATTTAATATATTTTATAATATTTAACTTGCATTTGTGGATGCAGCAATGTACTGTGTTTACAGTCAGTGGTTTCCTGTGTTCCGAAGCCCATGTAGTGATTTCCACTACAGAATTGTGTCTATTTTTATTGCAATTTCCCAAAGTTCACAACCACGCAATATTGGTTTTTGGCGTTGCGTGCAGAGATTTATCTGGAGTATCTGAATTTTTTAATGATATTGTCTACTGAAGATGATGAGATCCCCAAACTTTTTTTACTTTGAGAAATGTTATTCTTAAATTGTGGCACTATTTGCCTGTGCAGTCTTTCGCAGAGGGGTGAACCTCTCCACGTCCTCACTTCTGACAGACCCATCATCTAGGTTTTCAAGAAACAATTAAATGTTTCAGTTTCAACATTTCATATCTTGTCTACTATTTTCTGTTGAGTATAGGGTTTAAATGATTTGCACATCATTGCATTCTGTTTTTATTTACGTTTACACAGCATCACCACTTTTTTGGAAACTGGGTTGTGTTTTGGAATCATGTTCAAGATATTAGGAAGTGGATGACAGATTTATTTTTGTTTTTAATCTAACTAAAATGCTTGTTTTAAGATGCAAGAAACAAAGAGATCAGATCTCGCAGTTAACCGCAACGAGTGTTATACTGGACCTCAGTGTTATACTGGACCCTGATCTCTCTTTTGAAGGACAAATAAAATACATTACAAGTTTGTATATGTGGATGGCCTGTCCTCTGACAAATCAAATGTAATATTTGGTGTTACTTAAATTGTGTACATGTTCCTGCCCTGTATATAAATCAGAGACTATTCAACAACATTTTAAGCATGCTGTTGTTACTTTAAGATTAGACAATTGCAATGCTTTTATCTCAGATTACCCTGATAAAACCTTTAACAAACTTAAACTATTGCAAAAGACGCTGCTAGAATATCAAATAGAACGAAATACTTTGATAACATTTCTCCAGTATTAGCTTCTTTACTCTGGCTGGCTGACTTTAATGTTCTACTGTTAATCTACAAAGCATTGCCTGGCCTACTTACCTCCCGGAATTGGTCCAACCATACATACCTACACATAACATCACAAGACGCAGGCCTCCCTACTGTTTCATAGAATTTTCAAACATTTTGAGAGAAACTCAGTCTTAGCCGTTGAGACCTTGGACCGGGTCTTTGACTGTGCCTGGCCCAAATTATTCTTTGCTGTCCCTGTTTGTAGTTTCCTGGTTGCGTTACATATCAAGTTGCTACCGGATGATTCCAGCAGCCATTGCCCACTTGATTGTCCCTGTCCCTGTCTACATGGTTATGCATTTGGATTCTGTTAAAATATTTTTTGACACACCCAGGATGCATTTATTTACCTGCTTGTCATCTGAACATGAAAAATTATTGACATGGCCCAAAAGGTCACACTCTCTTATAATGTTCACCCAGCATAGCCAGAAGAGGACTCACTATACCTCAGAGTTTGGTTCCTCTTTGGGTTTCTTCCTAATTTCCAACCCTGCTATGGAGTTGTCCCTAAATGCACAGGCTAGGAAAAAAAAAAAAATCCTAGTTTGTGCATCTCCTCTGTCATTGCTTGCTCTTTGGCCTTTTAGGCTGATTAGAAATCGTCACAAAGTGCTTTCACAGAAAATGTAAGAAGGGTTTCATAAAATACATTTGATTTACTTATCTTACAGAAACCGGAACAGAAGCAGCCAATACAATATTGTGCCATTTGTTTTTGTATAACCCTAGTAACTAGACATCTTATAGTGTTCTTGGATATGTCTCCACTAGCTTTTCACAGCTAGATTTGAGCAACAATCCCCTTCATCCAAGCTCTATCAGATTGGATGGAGAGTGTCTGTTTAATCTTCAGGTCTCAACCCAGATATAGGGTATTTTTTGACCCAAGAGCAGACTTTGAAGCTAGATGAATGATCAAGGGGATTTATTGTAACACATAGGGAAGAAGGCTGAATGGGAGATGGCGGCGTGTGGCAGGCTGGCAGGAAACAGAAATAACTGGAAAGCAAGAAAAACACGATTACTTCCCAGCTTGTAACACAAAGGAATAACACTAGGTAATACAAAGACTAGATCAGAGACTGGCCGAGAATGTGAACTACCACTGAGGCAACGATCCCGTGATGGGTGACTGGAGAACCGGGGTAGATACAGAGCTTGATGAAGTTGATGACATGCAGGTGCGCTCAATCAGCCGACAACCAGGAGCCGCCACGCCCACAGACCCAGGAAGACAGACAAGGAACCGACAGTGAGAGGGAAAGACAAAGGGAAAACCAGGAAATGCCTAGTTTTGTACCAAATGTCATGTGTAGACAGTGTCTTGCTTGTGCTCTGAATAATTACGTTACACAAAGCCTTCATTACATTTATTTGGAGCACTGGCAACTTGTTATTTCAGATGTAAAAAAGGGCAGTGACATTATCAGGTTGATTCGATGTGTAATGAATTCTAAAGAGTTTTTAGTCAACACATTAGTGTGTCTGTATGTCTTGAAATAAATGAGTCGTGGCCTGAGGAGATCCAGCAGTCTCTGAGGCCCTGCTTCACATGTGCTGCTGCAATTTTGATTTGGGTCTGGGACTGAGCTACATGTGGGGAGTGTAGTGCTAGGATATTTCTTAACAAAATCCCATGCTCCTATGGAGGATACCGGAATTGCACCTTGTATATTGCATTATAAATAGTAGTCGATGTAATAGAATCCATCACATTCACAACCCAAATATCTTGCCTTGCATTATTTACAAGCTTTTCTAAAAGTGAATACCTGGGTTGCAATCGTCTTTACTGCCCCTCATCATCCCCACAGAAAAGAACCAAAGACTTTTTCTTTCTTCGCCCTCCTCATCCAAATGATTGGCTCTCTTTGTGGTCTCGGTCGCAGTGAGGAACCACATGCACAGGGGTTGGACAGAATATTGGAAACACCAGAAAATAGATTAATCAAGAACCTAAGGGTCATTGTTCAATGTCCAAAAGCACAGCCATTTTACAGGACCAGATGCTCACTGTGATGCAAACACTGATGATGTTCCAGTATTCTAGGATTATAATGCCCACATACCCACTGCTAAACATATTTAAGAGTGGTTTTATGATGACTATTATGGCCTATTATGGCCTCCCCAATTACCAGAACTGAACTTCATTGGACCCTTTAGAACATTCTGAAGTGCAAAGTACTTTTTTACACCTTTTTTATGCCAAAAAGAACTGGAGGATTTTCTTCTTAAAGAATGGTGTGATATTCTAATACAAAGTTTATGACTTGCATTACACCGTTCAAAGAAGGATTGGAGTGGTTCAGAAGGCAAAGGGTTACCCTACTTCTATGTTTATCGTCTCTTTTCCTTCAATCATTTTGCAGTTTATGTGATCTGCAATTTGGG
The DNA here is from genome assembly GCA_016801125.1 of Novumbra hubbsi. NCBI lineage: Eukaryota > Metazoa > Chordata > Actinopteri > Esociformes > Umbridae > Novumbra > Novumbra hubbsi. Next base: position 10,818 of record JACXGK010003291.1, on the reverse strand, counting down.
GAAGGAAAATGTAACCTATTTCCCACCTAAAATGACAAGATGCAAAAGAAACAAACTATCAAAATATGCTTATTTTGCAAATTGATTTGTTGACTTGTTTTTCAGGGACTTTTCTTGCTAACTAATGAACCAATTTTTCCTCATTATTGCTGCAAATGGCCATTACACCAATCAAGGTAACATCGCTTTCTTCACATTAGCTAGCTGACAATGAAAGGTTGTTCTCACGGAAGCATGGCCTTGGTTCTCAGAATAGCACCAACATGCTGAGGAGAAAAAGTTAATTCTTTACATTAAACAAATAAACTACTGGTGATAAAAATAAAAAAAATAACTGTGATAGAATTTGGTCATGTCATTATGTGCCTGATTCAGTTATGCTTGTGCTACCTGCACCATTTTCCTCTTACCGTGCTCAACAGAATCATGCAAAGCTGGTGATTTAAGCAGTTACGATAGATGCTTTACTATAATCCGCTATTTTTGGGGGGGAGGTGGGGTGCACTAACGCGACAGACGCAAATAAGACTTCTGTAAAGATCGAAACGTTTGTGACACAAAATGGGGGAGTCAGAGAAAAGTATTGGTCATCACAATACTTTGGCTCAGACACACGAAGCCTTACATAAAATCAAATTTGTCGAGTTGTCAGTGGCGGTTGTCACTTAGACACGCTCTGTGACACTCCATGATACTCAGAAGCAAGCCTCTACACGAATGGTATTAGGGGAAGAGGAAGAAGGCGAGCATGATGTGTCTCTCTCTGACTACCAGCCTACAACAGTCGTCAGAGAGGGTCAGAGATCGGCTTGCGGGGTAGCAGGTATGGCAAGGTTTGTAGAGGCTGGTGCCAAGTGTCCATCAGCACTCGGTGATGTCGGTATGACGTCAATGGGGGCCGTACCCTATATCGAGACCTTCTGCCCAGCCGTCGGTGCCTGTGCTGGCTCCTCACGACCGGGTCTCAATGCCCCTCTTTGGAACAACCCAAAGCAGAGCGTCCTTGTACCATTCCAGCGCAGCGTCCTGCACCTGCTATAGGCACCTATATGTTCCCTTTTCAGTTCCCCCCAGTTAGAGGCAGCTGTACTGTGTTGCCTCTAATTGGGGACCCTATTTAAATTGCCCTTCTTTGCCTTGGTTTTGTGGATCATCATTTGTGACAGTTAGTGTTGTGCCTCAGTTCACAGCTTGCCTTTCCTTTTGTTTTTGTCCTTATTGAAAAGAAAGGATTAAAGCACAGGTGTCAAACCGGATCCACAGAGGGCCGAGTGTCTGCAGGTTTTCGCTGTCACCTTGTACTTGATTGATTAATTAGGTCACTAATTGGTTAGGTCTACCCTCTTCTGGTTGTTTAGGTCTAAACTGGGAACCAATTTACAGGAAAAACTAAAACCTGCAGACACACGGCCCTCCGAGGAACCGTTTTTTGTTTTTTCCTGTAAATTGGTTCCCAGTTCAGGTGAGGGTAGACCTAACCAATTAGTGACCTAATTAATCAATCAAGTACAAGGTGACAGCAAAAACCTGCAGACACTCGGCCCTCCGTGGATCTGGTTTGACACCTGTGCCCTAGAATATTCTGGGTCCGGTTTTTAGTTTTTTTCTTTTGGGCACTAACTCCAGGCTCTTGTATTCCGCTTCACACATTCCACCCCACCTACCCATTACTCACACCTGCCAGCAATCCTCTCATCAGACCACCCTATTTCAACCTCTGCTGCTCCTATTAGTTTTGCCAGGTTGATGCTGATTACTGGTCACGTTTGTGCCCTTAGCCGTTTAAGGTACACTTGGGCTCAAAAGATGCACACCCTGGCAGAAATTGTGAAATTTTGGCATTGATTTTGAAAATATGAATGATCATGCAAAAAAACATTAAGGATAGTGATCATATGAAGCCATGTGTTATCCGATAGTTGTTTGGCTCTGTTTTAAATTATAAAGATAACAGAAATCACCCAAATGGCCCTGATCAAAAGTTTACATACCCTTGAATGTTTGGGCTTGTTACAGACACACAAGGTGACACACACAGGTTAAAATGGCAATTAAAGGTTAATTTACCCCACCTGTGGATTATTTTATTTTAATCAGTCTGTGTATCAATAGTAAAAGAGTTTGTTAGCTCTCATGTGGATGCACTGAGCAGGCTAGATACTGAGCCACAGGGAGCAGAAAAGAACTGTCAAAAGACCTGTGTAACAAGGAAATGGAACTTTATAAAAATGGAAAAGGATATAAAATGATATCCAAAGCCTTGAAAATTCCAGTCAGTACTCTTACACTTCTTAAGAAGTGCAACATTCAGGGATCTTTTGATACAAAGGTCAGGTAGACCAAGAAAGATTTCTGCCAGAACTGCCAGAAGAATTGTTTGGGATACAAAAAAAACCGACAGGTCACTTCAGGAGAAATACAGGCCACTCTGGAAAAGACAGTGTGGTTGTTTCAAAGAGCACAATATGATGATACTCAAACAAAAATGATGGTCGAGTTGCACCAATGTCACAAAAAAGCCTGATTACAATATGCCCAACAACACCTTGACACTGTCACGTCTCCACCTAGCGGCGGGCTCTGGTCGCATGGCACCCCGGCGTTCGACGTCGCCGGCCTTCTAGTTGCCATCGTTTATGTTTGTCCAGTTTCCCATGTCCTGTAAATGCCTCCCTCCTGATTTCCCACAGCTGTTCCCTATCTACTCGGTATATAGGCCCCGGTGTGTCTTGTCTCTGTGTTTGTTATTGTTTCCTGTTTTGTGTTCCACGCACTGTGTGCGTTGGTGTTTGAAGAGAAGTCTGATTTTCCCCTCTGAGTGATTACTCAAACCTGTGCTTTACGGACCACAGTGGCTTTGCCATTCAAGGTAAAATAAAGACCTTGTATACTTTCACCTACCTGCGTTTTGATCCTCTATTCTGAGAGGAGCCATTACTGACACGCCTCACAAAATGTTTGGAGAGGGGTAAACAAGGCCTATTGTGAGAAGAATGCCCACTGTGAAGCATGGTGGTGTCTCACTGATGTTTTGGGGGTGTGTGAGCGCTAAAGGCACGGGGGAATCTTGTGAAAATTGATGGCAGGATGAATGCATCATGGCCTAGTGCTTACCAAACCACCCTGACAGCTCCGGCTGAGACCCCTCCAGGGATTCCCCTTAACATGAGCAATACCACCGCGAGACCCATGTGGCTGGGCCCGAACGCTTTTCCAGGGAGGCGGAGCTGCTGCAGACCTTTCCTGCTGCAATGCTTGCTGGTGTTCAAGCAGCAACCCCTCTTCAACCCCACCAACAGATCCCGTATTGCCTATATCATTGGCACCCTTTAGTGGGCCTCATTCATCAACTGCTTACTCCTGTTGACAGATGTTACAGGTTCCACCTGGGCATGGTGACTCTTGCCATCAAATTAATACTTTGCCGTGGCATGTGAAATGCGTTGACTGTAGAAATGCCTGTATGTTTCTGTATGTTTTGCTCAGTAGAAAAAGGAAACAAAGCGTATTTGATTGATATCATATCAAATGTGTTGATTATCAAATACAAAGCCATGCTAATGTGGCTTCAAAATAAAAACGTAAATGTCCTGGATTGGCACCTTATAGCGACCAAAAGAGGCATTGAAATGGCAGAAAACTCAGGAATTCCAGGGTAGAAATAGTTGGGTGCTGATGAGTGAACAGACGACAGGTGTGCACATAAGGTAGGTGGGAGGTAATATGGGGAATGGCATGTCGGAGTACGAAGTGATACCAGAGGGAAAAAATGGAGAACCGGTCCTGGAATAGTTTGTGACTTAAGCTGTTACACGAAAAGAGCTGGAAAGGGCCGTAAAAGGGCATCAATCTAGCAAAAAATCTTCTCCTTTGTGCGAGGAGGAATACCACCAGAGCACTACAAAATCACTCCGGGCAGGCTACTGGTGTACACGTTTACAATCAAAATGCTAGGATCAGACAGCATGTGGGTGGCATGACGGGCCAGGGTCCTCAAGTGGAACCAGTGCTTACAGCCAAGCGCTGTGTAGTTTGATTGGCATTTGCAATAGAACAGCAGAAATGGCAGGTTTTCCTTTGGTGCCCATTCTCTTCACAGATGGGAGCAGGTTCACAGTGAGCAGCCATGTGACAGCCGTAAAAGAGTCTGGTGACTCCCCTGGTGAACGTTATAGTTCCTACTGTGTCCTCAGTTCCTGGAGGATGAAGGCATTGATGCTATTGACTGGCCCTCACGTTCCTCAGGCCTGAATTCAAGGCCTGGGACATATGTGTCGGTGCATACGACCCAGCCAAGTAGTGATACAGACTGTCCGGGACTTCACTGATGCCCTAATCCAGGTGTGGGAGGAGAACCCCCAGGACACCATTCACTGTCTCATCAGGAGCTTGCCCAAACATTGTCAGTTGGGCATACAGGCACGTGGGGGCCATACACTCACATTATGAGTTATCTGGATAAAATTCCCGCAAGTAGATTTTGATTGTTTTCTTAGATTTCTAGTGGGAGTTTGAATCCAGCCTTCAATTTGTTGGTGATTTTAGTTTCTATTCTCATATCTTTTGTTGTCAACGAATTACACAATGTACATTAAAGATTTGGATCTTTAATATATCTAGTTATTCGATTAAGTGTTTTAAGTGTGACACATTTAAAACAGTATGTAGATTTATTTTTTCACTTAAAATGTTTTTGTTCTGATTAAAAACTCGTAATTGGATCTATGCAGGGGGTGACATTTGTTGGGGGATGGGGGAGAGGTATCCCCTCCAATATTTTAATCTAGCAATTACAACCCCCCCCAATATTTGTATCATGATCACATGAAAAATATGTAGAATTTATTTTATTTGTATCAATATTTTTGTTCCTAATTAAATGTTAGTTTGTCATAGTAAATCAGACAAAAATACTCAAGTCCTCAAATTGCACATATTGGTAACACCCAATTTTCCTTCGCAAATGTTCGCGCTTTCCTCAAAACAGAGCTGAGCGCTTTGACGGCAGATTTGGGAGCACAGGTAGCAGCTCTGAAAATGAAAAGAAGCTCTGCCCAGCAGACTATTTCAAATTGCTGTTCAAAGACAGACAGCAAAAATACTAAAATATGTACTGAGGAGGTATGATTATGTGTAATTTGATTAATATCACTCCACATATATTGTAGCTACCTAGCTAATTAATTGCAGATCAACCACCACTACCAATATAATAAGATAGCGAAAACAATCTTCGGTTCTTTTTTTAATAGTTCCCGTAATTATCAACAGCATGAATGTTCACACTGGAAGTTATATAGTTAAGCAATATCACAAGCGCAATAATGTTTTTTTTCTTGAATGAGACGCAAGCAGATATTTGGTGCTTTCACTTGAAGCAGAACTTAATATTTGGTACAGAAACCTTTGTTTGCAATTACAGAGATCATACGTTTCCTGTATTTCTTGCCCAGGTTTGCACACACTGCAGCAAGGATTTTGGCCCACTCCTCCATACAGACCTTCTCCAGATCCTTCAGGTTTCGGGGCTGTCGCTGGGCAATACGGACTTTCAGCTCCCTCCAAAGATTTTTTATTTTGTTCAGGTCTGGAGACTGGCTAGGCCACTCCAGGACCTTGAGATGCTTTTTACGGAGCCACTCCTTAGTTGCCCTGGCTGTACCTCGTGATACATTGCTCCATCCATCTTCCCCTCAATGCAGTGAAGTTGTCCTGTCCCTTTTGCAGAAAAGCATCCCCAAAGAATGATGTTTTCACCTCCATGCTTCACGGTTGGGATGGTGTTCTTGGGGTTGTACTCATCCTTCTTCTTCCTTCAAACACGGCGAGTGGAGTTTAGACCAAAAAGCTCTATTTTTGTCTCATCAGACTACATGATCTAGGAAAACCTGCAAAATTGGCAGTGTATCAAATACTTGTTCTCCCCACTGTATATTATCCAATAACACTGCCAATATAACAAATATTTAAATGTATTTATTTTTTATCTTATAAAAAAATATCAGGAAGCATACCCACGCTTCAACCCTCCAATGTTCAAACCAAATCCATGCCCTTGGATCTATCTATAATACATAGACATAGTGTTGAAATCTTTTAAGAACCACTTTATGTAATGTTTTATATTGCTGTTAAGTTCACTTTAATGGTCTGATTTTATAAAAATGACAATAAACATAAAATCATGTAAATACAAAAATGTATTCAGAGATAGTACTTGGCATTTCTTTGCTAGAAGTGTTGGCAAACTTGAATGAATTTGGGTGAGTTATTCATCCCCACAAGTATCCAAAATTGTTTATGAGCAAGTTGTTTAACAGCCCAGTATTTTGCTGTCTACTGTAGTGATTGAATTGTAAAGATCATGGGGCCATCCGCAATGACTATTCTACAGTACCATGCGTCTTATCCGAGATCACTTCAAATATTTTGTTAGCATCTTTGCTGCATTTCTTATATACTGTATGTATAATTCCCATCTATCCAGTTTATATAGTCCCAACACTGATTGCTGCTTGAGTGGTAGGGCATGGTTGTTTTTTCCTTCTGTCCAGTCATTCATTTGTAGACCCAGGGCTATTCAATATGACCCCCTTACAACTCTTTTCTGCTAGTGGTCAGTGAGAAGTAACCATTCACAAAATTACAGTAATAACAACTTTGAGAAGGCTGTGCCCTATCAAGATATACAATGTTTGCATAAAAACGGTTTAGGTAGTTAAGTTGTTTGAACATTCTTTGTGATTGTGTTAAAAAGGACCCTTACATCATACATCGTTGCACATCCTCTTTAATGTTACAGTTTATAAATACATTATATTTATTTATTGAACAAGCCATTAGTCACTACCTTCTTATTCTTACCTGGTTTTACCTTTTTTTATTACAAGTTTTGTTGTTGCTGAATGCCTTGTCTGTCTCAGCTGCTCTAGTTGTTAGTTCTACTGTTCCATTATGTCAACACCCCCACTGCAGCATGCGCATGAAAATAAATGTCCAGAATCATAGATTCGACCACAGTGAATTCACAAAACTAGAGGTTCACTCTCATTTGTTATGACTCTGAAGTTACTGACTATTGCAATTTCTTGACCAAACTGCTCAATCATGTATTTATGTATTTATATTCATTTATTAAGAATGAATACAAATTATTGAAATGTATATAACCATTAAACATTGTAATTGCAATCCCTTTACAAAGGTTTTGTACCACAGGGCAGAAAGATAATAGCATATGATTTCCTGTAGCAAATCATGGTTCTCTCAAGGACCTCCGGGCGCAATTTTGTGTGTGTTGTAATTTGACCCAGCCCGGGTTCTTTAATGGGGGGACAGTCCATATTTAGTATTTTCTATTGTCCAAGCCTGGTAGTGCCAGTGTTTGCGTGTGGGTGGACGGAGTGAAAGGCTGAGTGGTGAAAAGCTATCCAGTAAAGTAGCGTTCTTCTAGGTCCTCATCCCCTATCTCTTCACTCTCCCCCACCGCCCCACCATCGTTCACTCCAGTGCTGGACACCTGCCAGCCCGGACAAACATTAATAAGATCTGACAGCCTGCAGTCAGTCTGCCAAGAGCACACACATGAAGTTATTTATCCTTGTACGTGTAAGGGTGTGTGTGCACAGAGCGTAAAAGGTGGATCCAATTGCGCGACTCGAGACCACTACTCCAGAGGCGATGTAATGTATGTCCGTTGTGGGAGACGAGTTGTTAAGGTGTGTACTCCCAGCACCTAACAGTGCAGTAATGTCCAGGGTTTAGAGACAGGAACGATATTCCTTCCGAACGGGGTGACAAGGAAGTTATAGCGAGAAGGCTACAGGCTGCGATGTAACGCAGGGAGTCAAATGAACAACAATACATCGTCTGATAAACTAACGTAGTCCTGTGTTTGTACTGACACTGGGGAATGGGAACAGGGAACCTATGTAGGGACAGTGATTGACAGATGAGGGACAGGTGCGGGCCGTTGAGTGAGTGATTGGTGACTGGGTGTGATTGTGACGTTGACAAGCACTGCGCCCAACGGCCAGCAGGGGGTGGAACAGAAGCGAAAACCGTCAGGCTAGGGTGGAACCCTGACAGAACCCCCCCCTCAACGGGCGACACTCGGCGGCCGCCCGACCCGGCCAGGATGAGCACGGTGGAAATCGCTGATAAGGGTGCGATCAAGGATGCGCAAACTGGGTTGCCAACTGCGCTCCTCCGGCCCATAACCCTCCCAGTCGACCAGATACTGCACGCCCCGGCCACGCCGACGAACATCCAGCAGATGTTGGATCGTAAAAGGTGGATCCCCTCCCTTTTTGTTGTTGGACAATTTCAGATTATAGCCTTGTCTCATCAGCAGCTCCTGTAGGTGTTGGATGGTCGAAGATTGACAACCCGGTGTAATTCCCAGGCACTCCCCAATTGTTTACACCATAACTTTAGCCAGAAATGTTAAACAAATTTTTAACTTAACGTGTATACCTAACCTTAAATAACACACACACACTTTAGGCTTTATTATTCTTGTATGGACTCAAAACATAAACCTTGTCTAAACCAAAAATGCTAACCCATACATCTAAATTATAACTATCTTCAAGAGTCATTTTTACTCAGGCTAAAATAGTCCATTTTGTGGATCAGTCCTGGTAATTGTAGATTTCTTGTGGTGATGCGCACACATATATGGTAAAACTACGACAGAGTCACACTCAACACAGTTGACAAGTCCAGTCACTAAGACAAGCAGTTGGGTTCTTGTGATGACACAAGCTGTACGTAACCGTTCATTAAGGGAGCAAACATGTACACAGACGAAAAGTCTACACACACTTTTGGAACCTTTTAGTCAATGTCAGATCATTGTAGACACACATGAATTGTCCTGACCCATTTCCTTCATCAGTGAAGTTCCTTCACATGACAAAGGAGCAACCATACCTGTATGCCAGCCTCTTATGAGAGTCATTATCCCCAATGAGACAGTAGTTTCCTGTTTTGACATGGGCAGCCAGGAATGTACAGAGAAAGCGAAGGAAGGTACACTATATCTAAGAGGAAACAGGTTAGCATGGATTAGCTAAAATTTAGCTTTGCAGTCTGCACTTCCTCAGGCCTCCAATTATCAGGTGCGTCATGAATATTTGCAAGCTTAATAACAATTATTACAACAAAAAACATCTCAGCTCAAGTCCCACAAAGCCTCTACTTAAAGCAGATCCTGATGAACATAGCGGCACACAGTCATGGGCTGCTTAACTCTCCACTCCCAATCTGTGTGGCTTTAGTGCAGGTAGCAATGTGCAGTTTTCCAGTCACTCTATCCAGAACAAAAAAACAATGTCCCTTTTTTTTCATATTGACTTTCCTTTTAGTTTTTTTGTGATTTACAACCCATCATGTATGCAGAGAAACAGATCCGATGCTGCAGGTAGCATAAAAAAGAATAAGACAAGTTTATAACAGATTGTATTGTATGAAATAAATACAATTAACTTAGTAAATGTAATTGATGCACTCTTCCAACAAGAGTCATTCATAGGGCGGTTGTGGACAAAACTTGACAGATTCTCATAGGTAGATTTGTCATTATTGGTTGGCTCCTATTGTTTTTGTTGCAGATTTCTACTTGTGATTACATAATACTACTTTGATTAGGTGGAGTAACTGAAAATAAAAGAATCTCTTTCAAATAAACAGTGTCTGTTGGTTCTTTATATACAAAATAATTTTCCAGGAACCAAATACAAAGTCCTTATCACAAGTAGATGTTTTCCAAAGGAAATTATAATTCTCTCTCTTCATACAACAAAAGGTTAAAAGGAAATAAACCAATAAAGAATTAAAGGTAGTTGAAATAAAGTTAATTCAACTACAATTTATAATGCTGGATAATCATCCTGGTCAGTAAACCAAAATGTACTTCTTAAATATAAACTGTAATTTGTAAGGGATTGTTAAACAAACAAATATTTCATGTTTCTGATATTTACTTTGTTACACACAGGGTAGTGGTGGATGGGAGTTCAGACAGGAGTCTGCCTCAGGCCTCCGATTCATTAAGTCTGACCAGGCATGAAGGTCTACCCACTGTCTAAAACAAAGCCATCTGACCAAACAGATGCCATCAACCCTTAGATTCCATCAACACACGAAGAAAGGACATCATCTAGTTGTCCTTGCAACCATTTGTCTGGTCACATAAGCCTTGTGGGGACCTACTCTGTGCCTTATGGGGACATCTAGTACATATGAAGTCTCATGAAATTAAATGAGTAAGAGAGCTGGTAGCTAGACAATGGGAGACTAGCTAGCACATTCCACTGGGTAGTAATTGTTTTTTTTACATTACAATATAGACTTTATAGTGAGTTACTGCCTTTTGTCCCTCTGATCTGACCTTATCGTATTTTTAGCAAGCAATCACCAGCTTGTCAGGGTTCCACCCTACCTGACTGTTGCTGGCCCGTTGGCTACCTCTGGTGGCCTGTGAGGGATGTGCTCCTCCCTGTCACAAATCACACCGTCACCAAGCACCTGGCCACCTGCGCACACCTGTCCCTCATCACACTGATCACTGGCCTTACTTAGTTCCCCGTTTTCCTTGGCTCAGTGTCAGTTCAAATGAAGTACCACGCTGGTCATTCACTGCTAGGTATTTAGTTCTTTTTGACTCCTGCGTTTCCACGCAGCACTCGGCTTTCAAGCCTTAGCCTACTATACCGACGTAACTAGTCCCAGCACTGTACCGCTCCGGTATTGTGCACATTCCACTCCTTCAACCAAACAAACATTCGTTAGAGCTTGTGCCCTACGAGCTGCTCT
>JACXGK010003290.1:30170-46351 GCA_016801125.1 Novumbra hubbsi | reverse complement strand
GTTCCAGAGCGTGTTCAGACACAGCCAGTTCCAGAACGTGTTCAGACACAGCCAGTTCCAGAACGTGTTCAGACACAGCCAGTTCCAGAACGTGTTCAGACACAGCCAGTTCCAGACCGTGTTCAGTCACAGCCTGTTCCAGAGCGTGTTCAGTCACAGCCAGTTCCAGTCCGTGTTCAGTCACAGCCAGTTCCAGTCCGAGTTCAGTCACAGACAGTTCCAGACCGTGTTCAGTCACAGCCAGTTCAAGTCCGTGTTCAGTCACAGACAGTTCAAGTCCGTGTTCAGTCACAGACAGTTCCAGTCCGTGTTCAGTCACAGACAGTTCCAGTCCGTGTTCAGTCACAGACAGTTCCAGTCCATGTTCATTCACAGACCGTTCCAGTCCGTGTTCAGTCACAGACCGTTCCAGTCCGTGTTCAGTCACAGACAGTTCAAGTCCGTGTTCAGTCACAGTCAGTTACAGACCGTGGTCAGTCACAGTCAGTTACAGACCGTGTTCAGTCACAGTCAGTTACAGACTGTGTTCAGCCATACATGTTGATGTACAAGCAGATAGTCAGCCAATGATTGAATAAACATCAGAATCCCATTAATTCTTCAAGTACTCCACATAAGCAGAATCTTACTAAGAATTGTACAACGGAACAAAAAGAAGGTATCGCTAGATCCAAGGAGGCCATTGTAGCATGCCTGACTCACTGATAGTGCTGCTTCAAGTCAAAAGCAGTATAACTGCATTTGTGTTCCTACATTTGTTGGAAAGATTACAAAAGCCACCAGTGACCAACTTAAAAAACAGCAATTTAACATTTACTGCCCTCGTAAACCAACCTCTAACCTCGCCTAACAACAGGCTATTCTGAGAAAGGCTGTCTGGCCTTTCTCCAGGCCGATGGTTCAAACAGGAACAGCCATTCATTTAGCGCTTTAGCCTAGCGTTCCATCTCCCATCAACAAGTGCCATTTGGTTTATTTACAGACCTGCAATTTCCAATTGAAGACAAAGATGAAAGTCCTTACCCTTCAGATATTGGGTTTAAAATGAGTTTAACACCTTTCTGCTCAGCTTGCAAAATCCCCAGATGTCCAGAGTATATAAAAGCAGCTGAGCTAGCAAAGGCACACACCTCAATACAATATGCTTAGTAATCTATGGAAAACCCCTTTCCATTCGATTGCGTATCATGTTCAAAGTCTACGTTGCCTGGCAACGTCAGTACGCAGGTATTCTAAAGACATTAAGTGATTGGCCGCTCGTCATTCAGACTACCCCAGGACCACCAAGGTGTTTTAGGGGCCCGAACATCACAACACATATTGATGACTCTAAACTGAACCAAAGACAACCAGTGGAACAGCTTAAGTCTTCAAACAGAATGCATGGTATGTATGGCAACTTTAGAAAACACAGCGTCCATTAAGAGCGATGTTCGACTGAAGTCTTGACACCAAGTCCATTCCTGAGCTAGGAATAGGAGAGTATTCGGGTCAACATGTACAGAACAGGCACAAACAGGTACCGAGATCCTGTCTTAAATGAACGACTGAGGAACAAGGGAACATGTCTCCTTTAACAAAGCCAGCACCTGTCCAACATTTTTTGCATCTATGGCCCATCACCTCCAATTCCCACCGATCCACCAGGGAAAAGGTTACGTAAACCCACGGCATAATTGACTCGTGTTGCATGTTTAACCCCTGAGAAACTAACACGAGCACCACGGAATGCCCAACCAATAGGGGTTTAGCAGCCCTGGGCTTTCCTCCTCAAAATAAATGCTGGGATTAAAACGATCCCTGCTGGCCTAATAGCTATGCTCTACATGGGCCCTGAAGAATGTGGATGGGTTCATTTACAACGCCAGCGATTCGACTGTAGTGCTAAGTAGCCCCCCCCCCCTCTCTGAAGGAGCTCCCTGAGGTTATAGGTAATAGGTTGTGTGAAGAGGTGGAGGAAATGCGGGCCTTCTGTCCAAAGCCTTCGGGGCGTAGGGTTTCCTTTTGTGGGGCTAACATTTGATGGTGTTGAAAGACAACGCAAGGAGGCGGCATTCAGGCTCATTTCACCGGTCCGTGACCCGACGGGGGTTCTCCAGTACTTCCTTTAAAGAAGGTTCTAGTGTCTTACTATCTGAAGCAGCCTACATTACCCTGACTACGACAGGTTGCCACCACTGTAGAAGTATAAGCGGAAGCGTCAGCCCCCCCCACCCCCACCCGCCCCCGCCCTGACGGGGCTCAACTGCAGTTGTCCACGGCCATTCCTAACAAGTCCCGCTCCGACACTGGGAGCCAGCCCTCGGGTCGTGTTACACGGAGGATATGTTCGGCATGATAAGGCCGGCCTTGTGTTAAGATCAGATCAGTCACAGTTGAATGGCGCCCAGGCAGGAGGCCAAGGATGCTGCCGAAGGTAAGACACGTCTCGGTCGGCCTGGCGGAGCGGGAGAGGCCGGGAACCCAGGGAAACACTAGCACCTTCTTTTAGGATGTACTCAAGAACCCCCACAATAACAGCCCCTCAGGTCACGGCTGATGAAATAAGCCTGAATACTGCCTCCTTGCATGGTGTTTCAGCATCATCAAATGCGTCCGGCCATCCAGGAGGGTCACCTCCTCCAAAAGCCACGGTGAATAACTGGGTAGACCTAACTGGGTAGACCTAACTGGGTAGACCTAACTGGGTAGACCTAACTGGGTAGACCTAAGTGGGTAGACCCATCTGGGTAGACCCATCTGGGTAGACCCATCTGGTTAGACCGAACTGGGTAGACCCATCTGGGTAGACCTATCTGGATAACCCTGGTGTTAAATGTCCACATTGGCTAGAGGCCATATATAACACCTGCTGCCACTAAACACCCTTTTATGCAAAATCTAATGTAAGAAATTTAGCATTTCACCACTGACAAAAAAAATCCCTTTTGGACAATGTGTGTATGTGTATTATACACATACACACAGTATTATACACATACACACATTGACCAAAAGGGATTTTTTGTCAGTTAGGGTTACATAGAGCACAGCTCTAAACCTGACAGTCTGGTTCGTCTATCTGGTAAGGTGTGTCATAACTGGTGCAGGGCTCAAACTGTTCCAAATCAATAATCCAACACGGAGGCATCGCTCAGGTCTTTGGCCCACTAGGTAACGGCCGACAGATCTCCTCTGAAGACAAAAAGGCAGTTCACTGTATTTTATTTCACCAACGGGAGTTTTGTAACACAATAGCTATTATCAAACCATACTTTGCGTGTGGATAAGTTTCCAGTATTACAAAAAACCAGTGGGTCTCCACGATGGAACATAAAGCTGAGCGATGAGTCAATCATATGCATCACAATGCATGTGCAGTGTACCCTATGCTAATGACTGGTTGCCAGGGACAATGGCCTCCATTGTCCCTGGCAACCAGACCTCATTCAACTAGAACTGTCTCTATTACCATTCCCACACGGGCCGCAAGCCAATCGCAGCATACTGCAGGAGTACCGTGGGAGGAGCTTAGGACATGTTTAGGAGAGTTGTCTTGACCAGATTCAACAGCTGCGATAATCTGAAACCAGGAACAGTTTCCACTTTTCCTGCCCATGTGATTAACATGGAATTTTTGAGGTGGCAAGGTGGCCGTTGAAAATGGATTTGCTTTCCGATATTGCTATCAGCGATCAGACACCAGGATATTTGCTTTTGGCAGCCCATGTACTCAACCAAATTACCCAAAATGCAACAAGCTCGCTCTATGTGGGGGAAAGGACCTACTGGCTTAGAAGGAACATTGTAGGGTTGTTGGGACTTTTTAGCTCTGAACCCTCGGAAATAACTAAGGATCCCTGCCTAGTAACAGCTGTGGGAGGCCTGTGACCCACCATCCCCTCTTCCTCCCACTAGCCCAGCAGTAAAACGCAGCGAGTCTGGGTACGTCCCTTGCAGTACCCGCAAGGCAAGCTCAACACACGAGTCGGCGACTGGGTAAAATACCAAACAAAACAAAAAGTTTGCTAGTGGCAGGCCTGAGCAACCGCCATCACCTCCCTCCTCTCATACTGTCCAGCCTCGAACAAATGAACATTTGATCAGGTCAGGGGGAGAGAGAGCATGTGGGACAGAGGGACAGAATACAGGTTGTTTACCAAATACGGGGATAGAGTCCCTGTCTGTTCAGCACGCCAGCCGTCAAACCCGGGAACAATGGGGTCACTTGTTCAAAGAAAAGTGGAGATAACACTTGGGTGGGATCTCTGATTCATGTCGGTCATTCCGTTGTCCATTCGTTGTTGATCATCCGAGATGAAAAGCAACAAATGAACGCATAAGCGTTATTTCTGCCTGAGAGGGGTTTCTGCACAGGGTTCAGTGGTTCAAACCTCGCCAATCTGCTTGGAGGCTCTACAACAATACGTTCCTTCCGTTAGTTGTGCCTGTTGAACTGCATTGAGTTCCGCCTGCCGACTCTGTTCCCTGCTCACATGACAACCGACCCCCCGTCTCAATACCAGGGCCAACTTAGGGGGTGAGGGGAGGGTCAGGGGAGGGTCAGAGGAGGCCAGTGACCAGCCCAACTGATCCCCTCTGAGGAGATAGGCAGCTAACAGCAGGACAGGACAGCGCTAACAGACAGGCTAGTTAAATTGTCAACGTTTAAACTGGAAGCCTAAAGAGTAGGACAGGAAGGAGGTTTTTTTCTGTGGGGCTTTAGGGTGGAGAACAGGATTAAAATGTTTCTAATCACAACTAATTAAAGGGGTCTGGGAGGAGGGGGATTCGGGGCTGTTCCCATCCAACATCATCCAACACCTGAGTATAACAACATCCAATACATACTCAATAATGGCCTCAGATTAGTCAAATGTCACTGTGTTACCTAAAGCCCAGTTGTAGATATGGTCTCTTTAAATCATTATCCTTTGTAGCTTTTGGACGGTTAGTCCCAACGTAAACCCAGCACAAAGAGCAAGGCCACTTAAAACACAACGTGCCGTGTTTAGAACAGCTCAGGTCAGATAGTGAAGCTGGCCCCTCATCCCCGTCTGAGATAGTCTCCCGAATGTCAGAGGTGGAACCGGGGTGGGTGGAACCCGTCTGAATGGCGCAAAATAAACCCCCATGAAGGGCAAAAACAATAGCGGTATGGTGAATGAGTGTTAGGATGAAAGGTGGCGGGCTTTCACAACCATTACTAGAGGAGGACAAACAGACAATCAGACCCACAGAAGGAGCCGTGAAACGACCCACACCGCACCAGCCCGACCCAACACATCTCCCATGAAAGACATTCACTGGCTGACCAAGATCCTGTCTGTGCTCCGGGCCCACAAGGCCTGTTCGTCTGCTCTGCACTGGGGGGAGAAGCCAGTGTCCTGTCCTCCTTTGTGGTGGTGGCGGGGGGGGGGGGGTGAGAGTAAACAGGGGGACAACATCCTATTGTAAGGACTGTCAGCAGAACACATTCAGATCCTCCTCTGACCTGCTGGAAGCACGTTAAGGAATATATGTCTTTTTGAAAAGGGAGCATGTTTGTCGTTAATGTAGTAATGTAGGCGTTGCTTTCAGTACTACAGGTTCTCCCCGTTCACTGATTTATTGCATTCATCCCAAAGTGAGTTAAATGATGAAAATGTTTTTGTCTGGAATAGGCTATACTTTGTAAATGGATCCTATAAGATATTATCAGTGTTAATTCATATCAGGAGTTTAAGGGACAGAAAGGAAAACCGGACTGAAAATATGTAGAACACAATATTTTTGTGAGTCCCACAAAAAAAACACCGTCCACAGAAACACCTTCCACAATTACCTCGAAACTTGTAATTTTAGGCTGTCAGGTGTGTGTCTGTGCACCTCCCCCTATATGCTTTACTCCTGCTGATTAATTCAAAAGACAAGTAGACATTTTTAAATAGAAAATAATGGATTAACTGTAACAAGGTTAGTAATGATAAGATTGTTATCACATTTCAACAACGGATTTAATAACTACAAGATAGGACGTGTTCTTGGATCTGGTACAACTCTACCCAAGCTAGCTAACGTTAACTTGGACATTCAAAGTTGCTGCATAGTAGCTACCTCTCTGTAGATATACAGCAATTCCAGAATTCTGTTAAAGATCTTTGAAACCACTCGTTTAAATAAAAAATAAAAGATTTTATTTTGCATTTGACAGAAATGACAGTTTAAAATCTTCTACAGATCTATCTTTGCCATAACTGTAACAGGCTACATGATGTGATGGATTGCACTGCCTTCAGTGTCTGTAAATATTAGGAGTAATGTATCAGATTGACTGTAACAGAAATAAATGATTGATCTCCAATCTGTACTATACAAAAAATATAAATGTACCAATGTGTGTGAAAAATCTAAGTCTAAGTAGATTTTGTAAGCTTAAAAAGATAAAGCTAGCTACAAGTTGGCTAATTAGCTGTTTACCTAGCTGGGACAGCAAAAAACTATGTTATTTGACATATTAACGAGTTAGCACATTATCCTGTCCAAGTCTTAAATAAGCAGCAAGCCACAAGATAAGCTAATCAAGACAACTCCAGTAGCACTTAAGAATTTACAAAGCGATGCGCTATAACCACCATATTAAAGGCTGGTACATAAGTAATAAAGCACAATAAACGCTACCTATATATTTTGAGAAATGTTCCAATCTACAGAAGACTGTATTGCAGTATGCTGTTTTGCACCCATGTACTTCTGTCACCATCTAATTCCATGACAATATAATGCCTTAGTTTATCTGTACTTTCATGATGAACAAATTATACCCACATTTTTGCATATCATAAAAGGACACTTATACAAGTTGGCATTCAGCGTAGATGTTTTCGATGTGTGTGACTCTGTTACCCTGTAACTTTGCCCAATAAATCTCATAAGTGAAAATGTGTATATTATAACTCATACTTTTATGTTTTTATGTTTCAGTTTTAAACGTTTCCAGCCAGTGGGCATCCTGTGAGAAATGTGTGTATTGAAAACGGGGGCTCCACCTGTTGTACCAAGTTACAGATAGAGCACGATAGATTGAGAAGTGTGTAGGTAGAACCCAACACCATCCATATGCTCCCCTTCTCAAGTTGTCACCAATCGCCTGAACGTAGGACTGGACCACCAGCTGCTTCTGGAGCCAGTGCTGGCGTGAAGTGTACTCTGTACTCCAGGTCATATAAATGACATATTTTGTGGACAGCTTGAAGCAACTCATAAATCTGATGCTTGAACCATCAATGAGGGAATGAAAGTCCTCCAGAAATTCTACAATGTTCCTTGTCCTGACCATTTCTAAACTTAGACAGAATGTTGAGACCACAGGGTTGGATCAAACATGGCAACAACATAACACAGCAAAGTTTGCTTTAAACTAGTAACACCAATAACACACGTGGAGACATAAATTCAATTTATGTTCGGAAGGAAAAATCTAGTAAATTCACAGTAAATACTTTCTTTGAGCTTGTGGAAAGACTTATTTTCAATGAACCATCTGTTTTGAGAAACATAATGAAAGCAGAAGAGAATGCTATTAAAGAACAACCGCACATCTGGTTTTTAACGTAAAGGGACAGATGTTGAAAATATTAATATGCGAATAAAAGAAGTTAGCTATCCCACCTAAATCAATGACACAGGGTTGTGAAAGAAATGGAATACAGAATATTTGTTTTACCCCTCGGGCATTGGTCTGACTGACCACAGCACAGACAAAAAAAACTAAGCAATTAAAGTTGTACAGGCCATATAAGATTCTTCAAATCTGTTTTAGCAGTTACAAATTCTGCCTTAACCCGGAGATGCCTTAATGTTGGATAAACATGATGTCGACGTTTATTGGTGACGGGTACCATAAAATAAGTGCAACCAAAATGTCTAGATAACATTCTTCGTTAATCTGTACATAGTATAAAATATTTGCCTAGACAAGGGTGATACACTATAATAAAAGTTATGCGTTACAATATCGCGGTCATCCACTGTTGTTCATTCAGGGACAACAGGGATTAGACAAGATCAGTTAACAATACACTGATAGTGTTCTAGCCTAAAGCAACAGAGTTAAACTTGCATTTCAAATGTTTAAGAACCTAGACTGCTTAAAACGTGCTATTATTCGGTGCTCTATATTCAAACTAGTCCGCCAAACAAATCCCGCGGTGCTCCTCTAGTGAAAGTTATTTTATGTTTTTATCTTGTCCGGTAGGCTTAATTTCGCAGATAATTTCTCTTACCTTATCGCTGACATTCTCTTCACATTGTAAGCATTCCGTTGCCTAGGAATCGAAATTAAAACTTGTTGATTTAATCTTGTTAATGTTCCCACCGCTTTGGGCCGTCTGAACACGAGACACTTCTCCCGTAGTGATTCGGATGGAGTCTCCGCCTCTGCACGTGAGTAATACGATGGGGGTCACCCCCAGACTCGGAGTCCAGGCCGCACCCCCGCCATTCCCGCTCATCCTGCCAGATGTCTGACAGGACATGCCACACGATTATGAGTGCTGATTGGTGAAAAAGTATTGTCCAATATTAATGCTTTAGAATTATGATTCAAGTTTTAGAACTGAATGTGGCAGCCTACTAGTATTTAATATTGACGAGTTTTGAGATGGGTCTTCAAGACATGCGTCTTGAAATTAGAAATACGTTGTTCAGTTTGACTGCATATTAAAACTGGTAAATGGTGTGTCTAATTGGCGTTTCACAAGTCACTAGAATCAACTAGACTCTTGTTCAATAACAAGATAGGAAACAGAGACACCTGCTGGATAACTCGTTTAGCGCAGAACTCATCCTAACCAATTTTGGTTGGCTAGTATTGACAGTCACTTTTGTAACAATTCTCACACCAACAACGTGTTTCTTCTTTTGGCCCTATTCACAGGGGGTATTGCAAACATTGTTTTTTACCAATTTAGAAAAGACAAAACGTTTAAAATTCCTGTATATAAGTGCAGCAAATGTGCTTAGACAGAATAAGGTAATGTCCAGACTACACATAATGTGTGTAATAACCACCTGAAGAATGCAACCCACTGATCCCACCAGATCCTGATTGTCTTCTCTAGTGTCAAACCTGTATTTCAACTGTAGTGGTCTGTTCGTCTGTGGATTGTAGTGACATGTCTGCCCTTCAATAATATCTTAGAAGATATACCGTAACTATATCCTGATATTTGGTTTGAAATACAAACCTTTTCAGTAGGCGGTAGAGCCAAAAGAAGAACAACTTCTGATAATTAGAAGTGAAAATAACAGAAATGAAAACATAGATTGGGAAAGGTAGAAAAAAACAGTCAGGAGGGAAATCAACACTTTATTCACAGATTGGCTACTCATTACCAGAACTATCTGCAATGGGAGTCTCACTGCTGTAAAACACAATAGAAAGCAAAGCCATTGGAAAGAACATGGATGTCAAGATTTACTACATTGTAACTTTTTTACTCTTGTGTACAACAAGATTCCTTTTCATAGGGATTTCCTTTCACAGTGAATATTTTCTATGTGCTTTTTCATCTTAAAGATTTTTTTTTTTTTTTAAACTAACAGTTGTTTTCAACGGAGCCGAGGAGAAACTCCAGAAACGTCCAAAGGGGACAGACGGACAAATACAGAATTAGGAAACGTCGTCAAGTTACATTCTCATCTAAAAAGGTAATACTTGTCAGCTCATATCCAACACAAAAGAGAAGTCTGCCTGTTCTTTAGTGTTATAAAAAATATTGTAAACATGTATATTAATTGCACAACTTACATTCAAATACACACTGTACAGCAAATCTCTATTTCTGTGATGTTATCGTAGCACCATGAGTAGCAAGCTGAACAAACTAAACTGATTGTATTGCTAATGCCACCTACTATGTCCAAAGTAAGATGACGGCCACTAAAAACGGATACGCAATTCTACTGGTGAAACAACGAAAATGTTGGTTTAGATGTCTGGTTTGTGCCATTGCCTACGAGGGTGAGGTGATGGTTGTATGACGGGCCCCAGTGTGACGTTTCATCAACGATAATATTAGGTATACAGACCAATGTTCGGGGGAAGTCCTTCTGTTGGCATGGAATCAACAAAAAGACAGCATGTTGTGTGGTGGGCCTTTAGGGAGATTTACAGCCACACTGACGTGTTGTGGACAACAGCCTTTATGCACGGTGAGGCGAAAGGCTTTGCTTGTCGTGATTGCCTGACGTCTTTATTCCACAGGGTAGTGATTACTGCCAGGTCTGGCCGAAGGCCGTGATAATGATGTACGTCAAGTCATATTTAACTAACCGCCTGCACCTAGTGTTAAGGCTGTTACGAGAGACTAATATTAAAACACACCTCAACACTCACTGTTCGCTCAAGACGGATGCTGAAAATCAGAGGACGTTCATCGGGGGGGGGGGAGCCCCTGATGGATCAGCCTAAAACCCGGTTTGGATGTCCAGAGAGCCGGGGGGAGGAGGCGAAAACATTCCTGTGTGAGGGCGTGTCATGGTGAATGTGTGTGAGTTATGATTGAGAGTGTGAGCGTCTTCGTTTTCTTCATTCGTTGTTTGATCTGCTCGGTCCACATGGTCAGCGGTGGGTAGTATTGGACCAGCATCCTGCTCTCTAAGCTCCTATAGTATTTCTGGTTACATTCCCATGAAGTCGGTCTGAAGCCATCAGGTTCTCCAGTAGTTGTGGTCCTTCTCCGTTGGCAGACTGCCGTTTGGTGGGTCGTGGGACACCTGTCTCTAACCCACCCATCCTTCCCATATCTGCCCTCTGTATAAAACACACACACAGACAGGACAGAGCTTCAACGACACCACTTCCTGTAAGGAACAGATCCACTGGAAAACATTAGCGGACAGAGACTGACAAGAAACGACCTGAAAAGACTTGAGACAAGAGGACACCCCGTCAGCATAACATTGATGGGTCTACATTAACCCTGACGGCATGGCACTGAAATGCAGGTGGATCTTAGTTACATGAGCAAGAACATGGACTCTGAGAAGAGCATGCTGCTGGACCGTCTGGCAAACCCAAGCATGGTTTTTGTGTCGAAAACAGGTTGGTTGGCCCCGAACCGGGAGGAACAGATGGGTCATGACAAACTCACAGCGATTTGGAGGAGGGCTTCTTCACTTTTGGCCTCTTTCGGCGATGAACTGGCCTGAAGCAAGCACAGTGAGGACACCGACACACGTGCGGGAGAAACACACACACACACACAGTGGAAATAAGCAATTAGACTCAACATGACAATTTGCGCAACCTTTTGGAAATACCTCGTGGACATCTATGATTACAATCTGCAATTATTTGCACACCGTGCTGGAAAATGTGCAACCTGAATCGTAACTCGCAATATGCACATAAAAAGGGTGAAGAACTATGAAACAACATGGGGCAAAAAAGAACCATAAATTGAGAGTACCTGAATTCACTGAAAGAGTTTCTATCTTTGCCACCTGAAATAGAGACATTTAAGTGGGGTTAATTTACGTGCGTTTGTGTGTGTGTGTGCCTGTGTGTTTCCCTGTGTGTATCCGTGTCTGTCCCTGGGTATCCCTGTATGTGTGTCTGTGTGTGTGTCTGTGTGCCCCTGGGTGTGTCCCTGTGAGTGTCCCTGTGAGTGTCCCTGTGAGTGTCCCTGTGAGTGTCCCTGTGAGTGTCCCTGTGAGTATCCCTGTGTGTATCCCTGTGAGTCCCTTGTCTTCCTGACTCACCCGTCTCTGGGTTGCACTGCTTGTGGCCTTTACAGCTCCGTAGCTCCATAAGCTGCTGGTGCATTTGGTTCAGGGCGGTGCGGTCCAGGCTGCTAACCCCGTTCATCAACTGTAGACGCAAGACCACATGTTGCCGAACACCGGAGGGAGAAAGAACCACAGACAGGAAGAGCGATCGGGAGAGAAAGCGAGAGGGTGACCTGGTATGGGTCGGTGTTCAGGTCAAAGTACTCGATGAAGCCCGTGGCAAACTCGCAGAACAGGAAGTTGTGTGTGTCGTTGATGGTCCTGAGGCACCAGTAGGTGTTGTTGTTGGCACTGGTACAAGCGCAGAATGGACCCACTGGCAGGGCAGGCAGAAGACAGACGTAATAGTTGACACAAATGAAACTCATTGTGAATCCTCACAAGAAATCACTGAGTACACATTTTGTGGCAGACTGTTTCTGTTCTAGCGGGAATGTTATTAGGAATGTTATTAGAAATATGCCTGTACTGTTTTGGATTTTATTTAGCCTGGACGATGCCATTCCTTACTCGTCCAGAAGGGGGCGGTCTGCCAGTGCTGGTTGTCATGGGTGAAGCAGGTGAGACCAGGCATGCTGCAGGTGTCGTTGTTGCGGAGCCTCTTGAGCATCTTCCGGAGCTTCTTCCTGCGTTTCTGCTCCTTCATCAGCCACTGTCTCTTCTGCTTAGAGGGCATTATGCTGGGCACACAACCGGAAGACAACTGAAAAATGAGTCTCAGTCTCACATTATGAGACACATTATGAGACACATTATTAGACCAGAGGTTTCCAACTGATAAAGGCATTTTCAATGTCATCACGAACTACCTCCCACCCCGACACACACACACCCTGTGATTCGTTACCTGAGAGAGAGCATGCGTCCTGCATTGGGTCTGAACAGCCCCAGGTTCTTGGACAGGTAGCTGTGGCTGTTGCACTGGCATTCCTCAGGCCGAATCGTCTTCAGGTGACCTTTGACTTCACGCAGATTCTTTATTTTTGTCTGCAGCGTTTCTATCTACGCGCACACACACACACACACATACGCACAACAAAACAAAATAGTTAGGCCCTGCATTTCAGGACAGACTCTATAGCGGAGGAAATCTACAAAACATGGCACCTCGTGTTCGATGTGGAGCTTATGGTCTTTCCACGCCTGGAGAGATTTGTAGAGTCCTCCGTCACACCTCACCGTGTCATTCATCAGGATGGAGCACCTGTGATGGGGAGTATGCCCAGCACCTTTACCTCACCCCGGCATTTACATCACAGCAGCCATCAGCACCTTTACCTCACCCCTGCATTAACCTCACAGCAGCCATCAGCACCTTTACCTCACACTGGCATTTACCACACAGCAGCCATCAGCACCTTTACCTCACCACTGCATTAACCTCACAGCAGCCATCAGCACCTTAACTCACCCCTGCATTAACCTCACAGCAGCCATCAGCACCTTTACCTCACCCCTGCATTAACCTCACAGCACCCATCAGCACTTTTACCTCACCCCTGCATTTACCTCACAGCAGCCATCAGCACCTTTACCTCACCCCTGCATTAACCTCACAGCACCCATCAGCACTTTTACCTCACCCCTGCATTTACCTCACAGCAGCCATCAGCACTTTTACCTCACCCCTGCATTTACCTCACAGCAGCCATCAGCACTTTTACCTCACACCTGCATTAACCTCTTCCTTGAATGAGCAGCCACTAATTCAATAGCAGTCATTTGAGAGCTATTGTGCTTTACAATAACATATCTATACTAACATTCATCATCTTACTGCTCCTCCACACACACACGTACGCGCACCTACCTGTAGGTAACTTTAAGTGCAGCAGGTGGTGTAAGACTGCTGGTGGTTGGGGGTCTGGTTGTGACCTCCATCCCACTGAACTCGTCGTCTTCCAGCGGTTCAGCTCCTCTCCCCTCCCCAGACCCGCTGGTGTTCCTGAAGCCCACGGGCCTGTATCCCTCCTGGAGGTCCACGGCATACAGGTCTCCGTTCAGCTCAAACGGGACGGACCGGGCCCAACGGTTTCTTGTCAGACTCTTGCTGGACTTCACCTCTGAGGGGGTTATGATGTTGTTGTTAACACGCTGCAGCAACGTCCATGAGCCAGCAGAACAAAACATTCGTTTTGAGATTGTGCAAAAGAGCTCAATTAAAACTTGATCGAAACATAACAAATCGATTTAGACCGTTTTTCATTCGAAATACTTGTGCATTACTTGTGCAGTTCTTTTTACCACCACTGGGTGGCAGCAAACACGATGCCACACGATGGACTACTCACTCTTCTTGGTGGATAGCCTCTTCCTCTTCAGGGGTGTGATTTTGGGTCCCAGGGGGCCGCAGTCACAGCCATCTCCAGCATTGGAGACATGTCCAACCCATTGCTGGGACCCGGTGCTGGCCATCAGAGCCTGGGTGCGTGGGGCATAGAGACCGGCCATGCCTTTACACTTATATAGCCTGAGCTTACCAGATGGCTCCTCCACACATTGCCACTTCTGCATAAAGAGAGAAGGAAGAACGAGGAGTCAGATACATTTCTGTTAGCGTACACAGTCAGCGTGTTTGGGTGTGCCTACAGGACCGCTACCTGTCCTGGCTGTTCACAGGAGCTCTGGTACTCTGCTTTCTGACACAAGTCTTTGACCCTCTGGTACTTGGGCAGGAAGTTCTCCTCCTGGGCCACCTCCTTCCCATCAGGCCTCTTGTGGAGCGGCTTGCTGTTTGAACCAGGCGCAAACACACGGAGAGCAAAAGAACAAAAGAATCAAATGTAATCGCAAGACTGCGGAAGATGGAGAAGTAGTTATGATCTTCTGACAGACTCCCGTGTCCATTGCCCCCGGATTATAACTCATAGCGCGCTGACCCTCTCTCCACCAGGAAGGAGTCTCTCCACATCTTCCCCTTCTTGTTCACCGGAAACCTGCAAACAGGAGGGCAGCCGTGTCAGGTCACCCGGGAGAGGCACGGAGCGGAGTCCGAGACGTGCGGGTGGATCCGCAAAACCTCCGCACCTGTTGACGGGCTTGTCCGTGTCCAAAAGCTTGATGATGGACTTGCCGTCCATGTCTGAGGGAACGGCAGCCCCTGCCATGTCCAGCAGCGTGGGAGCCAGGTCAATGTTGAGGACCACGTGGGGATTTCTGCACGGGACACCAGAGCAGGCGGGGAGCGGTCAGTGCCGTCTGGCACACGGAACGGAGCATTTGGGAAAAGCCTTGGCACTGATCACTCACATGGCCCCTGCCTCCACATTGGGGCCCCGCACGTAGAAGGGCACGCGGAGGTCGAACTCGTAGGGCATGGACTTGCCCTTGACCAGGCCAAACTGCCCGATGTGGTAGCCGTGGTCCGACGTGTAGATGACGTAGGTGTTGTCCAGCTCTCCCGTCTCCACCAGCATGTTGTATAGCTGCGGGGGGGGGGGGACACAGAACATGGGACTCCCACAGACACACGCGCGCCCGAGGAGAGGCCAGCCGCACGGCGTTTCGTCTCACCCACCTTGTCCACGCTGTCGTCCACGGACAGGAGTGTCTGCATCCTCCGGCGCTGCAGCATGTTGGTGAACTGCATGTGGACGGGCTTCATCGGGCCGGTGTAGCGCAGGATCCAGTGCTTGTCCGGGTTCGGGGCGTAGTTGTAGCTCGGGGTTCTGCGACGGGGGGGCGACATGCTATCAGGAGGAGGAGGCGCCGGCGCCGTGAAACAGCCCCAATGGTTTACCAAGAAACCCCGGAGGAGCTAGCATGTCTGTGGTGAAAATTCACCCTTTGTTTATGTCATACAATAATGACATCAACAAAGTATGATGTAATGCTGAATCAGCGCCATATAAACCCCCAGGGGAAAGCAGCTGCCAGGCTGATCAATACCGGCTAGCACCCTAAGGACCGCTTGATCAATATTCACTAAGTAACAGAGAACCTTAATAATTAAGAACCCAAAATGACTTCACAATAAATACACCGCAAAAAATCTAATGAGGGTTTTCGAAGCACTGCGTTTTTTTCCCATTTGCAACACATCCATTTGACTCGGGAACAAATCTAACCGCGTGTGGCCACGAAAAACACGACAGGGGGTGGAGACGTCCCTGCAATGTGGACATCAAACGCTTCTCAGGAGGGACAGAGTGAAACATTTTGAAGGAACAGTGACGTCATCCCCGTGCTGTGACACCAGTGGACTGGGTGTAGATTACTGAGAAAAAGCCAATTAAAAAAGTTGACACAAAAAAGTTGACACAAAAACAGCGTGGGCTAAGCATACTGTGTGCCCACAGTGGTGTCTGTCTTCTGATTAACGATGCGTGTGGCACTCATGTGTAGAAAGGATAATTAACCAAAGACCCAGGCTCATTACGGCCTCCCAGGATCTCCCAGAGGGCAAATGACGGGGGGGGGGGGGGGGGGGG
>JACXGK010003290.1:19026-30070 GCA_016801125.1 Novumbra hubbsi | reverse complement strand
GCAGAGTCCTCGGGCCCGTGGGGGGCGGCGTGGCTCAGGACCATCATCACCGGCCGGTGGGGGTACGTCCTCTTAGACAAGCGGAAGTAACTGATGCTGTCGTTGGTGATGATGTCCGTGAGGTAGTCCTGCGAAAGCAAGCCAGCTTTAATGCGCGTGGGGCTCGAGAGGAGCCCGGGCGTTTTTTCCCCCCGATTCATTTCGCCCGAGCCGCCGGTCACCGCCGCTATTACGCTGAACCCCACACAGGAGGGATGGGCCGCGGTCTGAATCGTGGGGGGGTTCATCGTCACGGGCATGAAAGGGTAAAGCGGGAGGGAACCTTGGGATAGTCGCTGCCGTGCTTCTCGCGCACGCCGTTCCGGCACAGGGTGTAGTTGTAGAAGCGGGAGTTCTTGACCAGCGCCACCCACTCCCTCCATCCAGGGGGAACATAGGAGCCGTTGTACTCATTCAGATACTTCCCGAAGAAGGCTGGGAGAAGAGGGGGAGTGAGTACAAAGTGACTCTCTGTGCGACAAGTTGTGTGTGTGTGTGTGTGTGCGCTCGACTCACCGGTCCTGTAGCCGGAGTTGTTAAGGTGCACGGCGAAGGTGTGGGGCTCGTGGTGCAGCTGCCAGGACGGCGAGGAGCAGTTCTCGTTGTTGGTGAAGGTGTGGTGGTTGTGGACGTACTTCCCCGTCAGAATGGAGGAGCGCGACGGGCAGCACATGGGGGTGGTGGAGAAGGCGTTGGAGAAGTGGGTGCCTCCCTGCTCCATGATACGCCGGGTCTTGTTCATGGCCTGCATTGAACCTGGAGGCGAGAGGGGGGAGCGTAAGGGGAGAGACAGAGAGGAGTAGTAAGGAGGAAGAGATGGCAGAATATAGACGTTGAGAGAAAAAGAGTAAATGATAGAGAACTTTTTCCTTTGAGGTTCGGTTCATGTCCTAAAGGCTTTTCGGGATTATGCCAATTGTTTTGTGAAACAGATGCTTGACCATAAATTCCTGGATTTCAATGGAGGTTTTCTCACCAGCAATCCGAGCGGGGACAAAGGGTTTCTGTGAGGCTATTATACGGCACTTCCAATACGCAGTTTAAGGGCTTAAATGTTCAGGGAGATGGCCGGCGTTTCTCAGACAATGGATGTCATTGGCCACTCACACCATGCCAATTTTGGAGTTGACCATGTGGTACTTGACTTTGATTGGTTAAATGTTAGATGCTACCAAGAGGAAACACTAACATGATCCCCCTCTTCTAACAAACACTGACAAACACTTATGTGTAATCCATTACATTAACTGATTTAAAAAACCTGTAACTGTATTTCGGTTTTATGCAAAACAACTGTAATCGGATAATAAATACTATACATTTTTAGATTACTTTGTAATTGAAAAAGAATGAGTGGGTGATATAATGATGACATCTTGCGTGTTCAATCTAGGTAAAATCTGAGTTCAAAATTGTGGGGGCTGGGGGGTTCCGAGACCCTTCATAAATAATTTTGTAGGGATCCCCAAAACTTATTTTAAAGCTTATTAAAATCATCAATAATTAGGTTAAGGTTTTCAAATGTTTCAAATTCCAAACTTAAGATTTCATAACACAAAAAAGTGGAAATGATACGTATAAGATAACAAAACAATGAACACATTTTTGTTAGCACAATAGGCTATTAGGGCTGATCATTACTTTACCTAAACATCATGAGCAGTCACAAGCAACTTAATGGATTTGTTTTGAGGCATTGAAGCCTCTGAAACTAAAATGTAAACGCTAAAGTTAATTGATAAATGTCGCTCAGTTGATACCATTAAATTGTAAATTGTAAATGTCTAAATAGGAAAGTAATACAAAAGTAAGTTAATGTAATCAGTTACTATAGACTGCTTTTAAATAGTAACCTAGCCACCCCTGACACGCAGCTAGCCCTGCGTCGTCTTACCTAGCTCAATATCCTGGTCATCGGTGAGGATGAGGATGATGTTGGGCCGGACGTTGTTGCGGGCTTGGCGGTCCCTCTGCAGACGGGAGCGGTGGCGTTGGCCGGAGGGGAAGGAGGAGCCCTGCGCCAGGGATACCACCCCCAAGAGAAGGAGGAGGAGGAGGCTCCATCCTGCCATGGTTCCTCAGTGCAGCACGGCCCTCTTCTGCTGTCGCTCCGTCAGTCCACCTGAGAGACGGATGGATGAGACCGGGCCAGAAACGCACATGCCTCACAAACCCCTGCTGTCTGCTAGCTACACAGTCACACTGACGCTAGGTGTAACAGGAACAGGTGACGAACTCTGCTGTGCGATTATCAGAGTATTCTTCTGAACGGAGTCCCTCCTACTGACTCTGTTGAGCAGATGTGAGTCTGGCAGAGTCATTACAGGGCCCTCTTCCATATAAAGTCCCCCCGCTTGGGCTCCGCTCGTTAATCAATAATTAACGAAGCATTAGAGCGGTGCCATTGGTTCGGTGTAATGATCTCTGCTGACGAACACATGGCTGCCAGTCTGGGTCTAATGGACCTGGGCCAGGGGCCAGTGCTCACTCATCACCCGGAGGGAGCGTGGGGGGGGAGGGGGGGACTTGGGGGTGGAGCCATGCAGAGGTGAAAGAAAGGAGAGTGTGAAAGAAGGGATGCTGACATTTAACAGGGAGAAAGGAAACGGCGTGACATGGGAAGATCCAAGGGTGCTTGGCAGCCTGTTTTGAGGAGAGAAGAACCATGAATTCTGACTGTTGCTGCAGTCAAATGCTGCAAAATACGGTGGTCAGCTGTGGCAAAAACGCCTCAGATCGCTGTGTCAACTGGGAAGCACTAACTCAACTGGGAAGCCCTTTGATGTTTCAAGTGGACACCTTGGTAGAGTGGAAGTTGTGTTTGCGCCCAGCTTTACAAATCAGAAGGTTATTTGCATTAGCATTGTTAAGTCACCCCAACATCTCGTCCACGTCTCCGGATTCACTAGTCCAACGGGAACGAGCCTCACTAACAGTGGAGGAACCGCAGTCCTGACTGAGAGCAATGACAGGTTCTACACAGGAGGGAGTGTTTCCTCCACGTTGTGGGTCTCCAGGGAGAACACGACCCCCAGCATGGAACCTGCGGAACACACAGCGACAAACCGACGCCGGCCTCTGGGAGGCAACACACCAAACAACAGCCTCACTGGGACGCTATCGACCATGGGACAATGGAGCGCAACACACACACACACTCGCACACAACACACTTCCAGAGTAGCCTGCACAGAGCCAAATCCTAGCCCTTAAACATGCCTAGCTACAAACAAGAAAAAGAAACTCAATCAGTTGGGAAAAAAAGTCTTGCCTTGGGCGTTGGTATTCGTGCGACGCCCCCCCCCCCCCCCCAGGGAGGAATCCAGGGATATTCTTCTGAAAAGCACACCGCTAGGTGCCAAGCTGTACCCGTAGATCTGTTTACCCCCCGATTCGAAAAAAGCGCGGCCGCGCGGTCTCCATGGCGCCGCTCGAGCATCCCTCTCTAACGCACACGCTACGCGCCGCCCCCCCCCCCGCCCTCTCCGAAGCCAAGGGCGCACACGCACTCGTCACGCGCACAGCCGCCTCTTGTCTGCTTCAGTTCCTGCCCCCCCTTTGTCTCTGGGCGTTGTTCTCTCTCCGGGGAGCAGGCCAGTTGCCGACCCCGGGGGTCACGGCGTTTGAAGTTCTCCCGGAGCTCCTCACCCATTCCTTCGTCGGACCCTTTCACGTCACCGGTACGGCACGAAGACCACAACCGGTAACTCCACAGACAAAACCCTGCTGCCCTGTTGCCAAACTTTGGATGGGCCTCGTCCGCAACGCTGTTTTCATCTGCTAACGTTGCGGAGATGGTTAGAGGGTCTCCACGTTGTTGGAGCTGTTTGAAGCAACAGTAATGGTCAAAATGGGTTTTCTCTCGTGTGTTTAACACCAATCAACAATTTAATACACAGTTTGTATATTCCAAGATGAGAGAAAACCTCAGGAAACATAAGGAAATACATTTACAATGTGCACTCCTACAGGCAAAAGCATGTCTTTTTAAGAGCCATATTGGATATTTGTATTACTTTATGTGTAAACAAGACCAAGGTTTGAGTGTATTGTGTAATAGTTTGTTGTTCATAATGCTTACTGAAGTACTCAGAGTGCTGTAGTTTATTTAAATCCAGTGGAGCTGATACCCATAGCAGACAATTACCATTTAGACAGCACAAACCACAGCATTAGTATATTTTAATCTGAGCAGATCTTAAAATAACTCATAACAAAAGAAACAGTGAGGTTGTGTGTTTGTGAATGAGAGTCAGTAAACCCAAGAGGAAAAAAGCAAACCCAGTTGTTTTTTAAGCACATTGATAATCAATGACCTTCAAGTTATATCAGTGTGGTCTGTAGTTTGGTTACAAAGGAAGTGCAGCATGGCAAATAACACAACAAAATCCTTTTAAACGAAACAGGGCTTTTCCCGATGTAAACAGGGCAAAAGTACATAAATGTTCAACACGCCCTTTTTTAAACAAAGTTTCATGCTTATATTTTGTGGATAAAGATTAATTATAAATGTAATGACCCCAAAGCTATGTAAGACTTAGGGGCTTTCATGGTGAACCAGGGTCATGTTGGGGTCATGGGATGTCACCAGTGGGGAGGGGTCACATGGTGAACCAGAGGGGATAGTAGGAGTCACATGGTGTCACCAGAGGTGAGGGTAGGGGTCACATGGTGTCACCAGATGGGTGGGTAGGGGTCACATGTTGTCACCAGATGGGTGGGTAGGGGTCACATGGTGTCACCAGATGTGAGGGTAGGGGTCACATGGTGTCACCAGAGGTGAGGGTAGGGGTCACACGGTGTCACCAGATGGGTGGGTAGGGGTCACATGGTGTCACCAGATGGGTGGGTAGGGGTCACATGGTGAACCAGAGGAGAGGGGTCACATGGTGAACCAGAGGGGATGGAAGGGGTCATGGGGTGTCACCGGTGGGTAGGGGTCACATGGTGTCACCAGATGGGTGGGTAGGGGTCACATGGTGTCACCAGATGGGTGGGTAGGGGTCACATGGTGAACCAGAGGAGAGGGGTCACATGGTGAACCAGAGGGGATGGAAGGGGTCATGGGGTGTCACCAGTGGGGAGGGGACACATGGTATCATCAGATGGGTGGGTGGGGGTCACATGATGAATCAGAGGTGAGTGTAGGGGTCACATGGTGTCACCAAAGAGACAGACACCAGAGAGATAGACACCGGAGTGACAGATACCAGAGTGCCAGACTCCAGAGACAGACACTAAAGAGGCACAAAGATTCAAAACATCTAAACATCTTAGTTTGTAACAAAACAACAAGACATACGTTTTTCTATTAATAGAATGATTTGTGCCACATTTAACAACTGATGCCCTTGGAACAGGGTGAGAAAGATAATATATAAGACAATGAGGACAACCAGAATACCTATACATAATGTACAGGAGTACTAATTTGCTCCCTACGTTTCTTCATATTTAATCACCTCCCTGACTCATCTTGTCAATAAAATATGGAGACCAGAAATGCAAACTAGCTTTGAGTCTCCCCCAGGCAACGTTTCAAAAGACACGCAGAGAGACAGAGAGACAGAGAGACAGAGAGACAAAGAGAGACATCACCTCTGACTCATAAAGCTAAATAAAATATGTAAGACCCCAAAAACACAACTAGACAATGTTTGCCCCCACCAACATTCCAGTTCCAACAGACACAGACAGGGTGACAGACGGGAGAGACAGACAAGAGAAACAGACACCCCAGCAGAGTGACAAACGGGAAAGACCGACAGGACAGAGTGACAGAAAGAAGAACGACACACAGGACAGACAGAAACAGAGCGAGAGAGCACGCTCAAGGCATTGTCTGGATAGAACAAAGCAAACGAGAGCTTCTGCTCTAGGCTGACAATATTTTCCCCCCACAAAATGACAGGATTTTCAGTACATGGATTTAAAATAAATAGATCACTTTACTGTCTACATCATCCACTGATGCGAATACAATCGAAGTGAAACACCAAGCAATGTCCACCACACATCCCAGTCCGGGACTTGGCGTATTGGTAGAACTACCAACCAGATTCCTTTGGTCATAATTGATCCTGGCAGGCCTTGGAGAATGTGTGACTCTGTTCCCGTTGGATTGTAAAGCTGCATGTGCACAGAATGTGCAAACTCTCCAAGGACCCTTGAATTTACCCACAAAGGTTGGCATTCAGATGCAAATTATGCAACGGCATGCCTTAATGTTTAGAGTAACTCTTTGAGGGGAGAGACAGTGTTTTAAGAAATATTTGTTGGAGGGGAGGTGGAGTTTAGGATTCTGAATACTGTAAAGAACTGGAACACACATTTACATGATAATATGTGGCTACTGTAGAGAGTCGTGGTGATGGCTTTTAATAACCTTGTATTAGATTTTCCATGTAAAATCTAGTACACCATGGACTATAGATATCAAACTGTTGATAATAGTACTCAAGAGAGAACGTTGCATTAGAGAAAGAGGATGTGAGGCCACTACTTATGGAATAAAATGACATTGAAATCAATATTGTACTTCTAAATCAATGAACACTAATATGATTACAGCTAAACAATGACTCCTCACTAAATCAATGCAGAGAACCTTTACCAATTAATCTGGAGCTTGTCACCTGACATGTAATGAAATAACAGTTGACAGGACTAGTTGACAGGACCAAAAAACATCCTTTCAGTTGACAGGATCAAAACAAAACGTTTCAGTCGGCAGGACCAAAACACATCCTTTCAGTCGGCAGGACCAAAACATTTCTTTTCAGTCGGCAGGATCAAAACATCCTTTTAGTCCACAGAACCAAAAAAACAACCTGTCAGTTGCAGGATCAAAACACTTCCTTTAAGTTTGCAGGACAAAAAAAACATGCATTCATTTGATGAGACCAAAACACATCCTTTAGTGACAATGATTATGCTGTAGGAGTGAAAATTTCAGATTTATAAAGAGACACAACTTAACTGGCAGACAAATATTCTGTGTGAGTGTGTGTGAATAACAACAAGGCAATGTTTCTTCCACAGAGATTGACAGAGGACTCAAGGGCTCAAAAGCATGTTTTAGCCCAGGCATAACATCCTGGTCAACACTTGAAATCAGCCAATTAATGTTACCAGAAAGGTGTTAAGCCTGTACAAATAACACACAATTGTCCCTTTCAGGCTTTTTTCCAGCTGAAAAAATGTACTACTTAAAAAAGGGTCTGTTTCCGTGGCCCCGCCCCCTGCTCTCACTCACACCTTAAGGAAACACAAGATTGAACATGAGAATTCACTACACGGGGAATTCACTACACGGGGAATCCACTACACGGGGAATCCACTACACGGGGGAATCCATTACACGGGGGAATCCACTACATGGGGAATCCACCATACAGGGAATCCATTACATGGGGAATCCACTACACTGGGAATCCACTACACAGGGAATCCACTACACACGGAATCCACTACATGAGGCAAAGCTGCCATGGAAAAGTGCTACATGACCGCATTGTGGTCAAGCAGAAAATGCCCACAATGCACTGTGATCACTGCGCTTGCATTTCCCACACCCTTGTGGAAGTGCAACAAGCTGAGCTCCATTCCTTTGAGGTAGTCAACTTGTCTCCTACCACTGGGTGTTCCCTTTAATGATGCACAATTACCGTCACATCAGAGTCAGTAAATCAACACAGCAAGACGGAATCCTAAGTCCATGTCTTCATGTATCTGTCAGTGCAGCCCTGGGGACACTCATTACCGGCATTCAATGTGTGTCTGCGAGCCATAGACAGGCAGATACAGCATCAGCGCATACATTTAGCACATAGCGCATCATTCATTCTTGAGTGCAATTTTTCTTTTCTCTTTTCTGGCTGTTACAGAACTAGAAAACCCAAAACACCAGCTCGCTTCCCTCCGTTCATCCATTCCACGCTTCATGTCGTACCGCCCTCGTGATGAGACGGGACAAGATGCCGGAATGGTTCGTTGTGTAAATGAGGAGACGAACGTGGCACTGCATTAACACAGACATGATAACTAAGTACTCAGACAGGCTCGCTGCGGGAAAACTCACAGCGCGGACCGAAAGCAACATATCAAACTTCCCTTGGTCGGAAGTGTGATTAGCAGCGCAGAAGCACAGGTGAACATCTAATTACCTCAGGCAGTTCTGAGAACTTCCCGTACATCCCAACTACCGCTCAGTGGGTTTCCCCACGGTCTCAACTGAGATACGTCCCTGTCGTAGCTCTACCATGGTCTTCCCCTCGACTAAATCCCCGCGCTAACACTTGGCACCACCCTCCCGTTTGTTTTTGTGTAGCTTGGAGATAACACAAAACCATGGGAACAACAGAAGCAGTGACCACAGCCGTCTTCCCCTGTGCGCCAGCGGAGTTGCTCCTCTGCTCCTCCTCCGTCCGGGCTCCGTATCCACCGGCAACGGGGTCGGTATGCGTGGCGAGCGGGGTGGTCCGTCAGCGTGGCGGTTTGGGGCATTCTCAAAAGAGGCCACGACTGTGTGAGATGACCCAGTAAGGTCAGGACATTTAACCCCCCCCCCACACCCGCTCCCAGCGAGAGCCCAAAAAGAACACGGAGGTGGTGGAACAAAACCACAAACAGAGCCTGGCTCTGCCATAGAGAGGCAAATGGTAATAAATAAACTTTCATCTTGTTTTTAGCCCGGGTGGGGTTTATTCTTGAAATTGACTGGAGAATCTGGGGGGTTGTTAAAGAGCACATTGGGTAGTCGCGCGTGGAGGAGCTGACATCTTCTAGAGGATATCACAGAGCCGTGCTGACAACTGGAAGACGTGACGAGCCGGAAGACGTGACAACTTGATGAACAATCAACACGTCGTGTTAGCAATGGCTGGCGCCCGCACAGCGTGGCACATGGTTGACAAAAACACCAGGTAAAACATCTGGTTTTGTGCTGCCACACAGTCAGAGGGCGGACTAGGTCACACTACATTTACTGTCAGTCTCCTCAGACTGTAGGTTCATAGTTTCAGCGAAGTTGTTTGCCGAGGCGCCACTGCGGGGAGAAGGATTGTGTTGTCATTTATTTTCTGTTAATTACTGTCCATTTCTCTTCTGTCATCAAAGGAGCACAGAGAAAGGCCACTCTTAATGGCCTCAACCCAATGATGATTACTGTTGATACTGGTTTTGGCTTTCAGTAAACAGCCACTGGCTGCTGGACGATGAATTGTGGCGAGCTACAGATCCATCAGAGGGCTACAGATCCATCAGTGGGCTACAGATCCATCATGGGGTACAGATCCATCATGGGCTACAGATCCATCATGGGGTACAGATCCATCATGGGGTACAGATCCATCATGGGCTACAGATCCATCATGGGCTACAGATCCATCATGGGCTACAGATCCCACAGTGGGCTACAGATCCCACAGTGGGCTACAGATCCACACTGCAAAAAATGTCTTTAAGAAAGAAATGTAACTATATCTGAGGAGATATTTGAAAGTAATCTGAAAATGAAACAAGACTAATTACTTGTCATTCAAGGCACATTTTTTAAAACGAATTGGTATTATCTAACACAACTTTAGAGAAATGTACCTTATTTCAATGGTGGCTAGAGTCTTAACCCGAAAACAAGATAAATAAGTAGTTTTTTTCAGTGCATCAGTAGGCTCCAGTACAGTTGAAGTCTTTTGGGGGGGGACATGTTCTTCCTAGGGGGGCACTTGTAGATCCCACAGCTTCTCACAATAGACAAGGATAATCTCCTGCCTGTCTGCCTGTCTGCCTGTCTGCCTGTCTGCCTGCATCCTGTCTGTGGCTCTTAATGGAAACGTGCACAACCGGGACGGTCTTATCTGCTGTTAAGCTTGCCATTAAGGAACGGAGGGACAAAGACCACTTATTTGCTTCTTCACTCCCTTTCTCAGTCCTAATCTCCTTTTCGCTCTCCCTTTCTTTAGCCTTTGTCGTTGGATTATTTTTCTTAGAAACTCACGCCCTAAACCCTGTCAGAACCACGCTGGGGGTTAAAACTGCAAGGGAGATGGAAACGTACAGAGGCCAGACACAGAGGGAGAAGTCAAGCAACCCACGTTACCTTAGTAACAGTTGGGAACCACCCTAAACAGTGGTCCATTAACAGTGTTTCGTTAAATATTATATATATATATATATATAACAGAGTTTTGTTGAATATTTTACAAGTGTAAGAACAAAATGGAAAATATACAGCTCATGATAAGGAGTTTTGTTTATTAAAATTGACCTGTGTATTCCAATTTTTACTCGCTGTCGGTCTTTCCCAAAGAAAACGGTGTGGAAAAACCCTGGTGTGAAAAGGATTCTCCCTACTCAGCTAACCGAAAAGTCACGGTTGGTTAATGGCACGTGAGACAGCAGGAACAACGCAAGGCCACATCCACTCCAAACACACACACACAGGCGCTATGTTGTGTCCCCCCACCCCAACTGTGTCCCCACATGAGGGTATGTGGCCCAGGCAGGCTAACTGCTCCTCTGGCCAGCTGCCCGTGGCGTAAGGACAGCCAGTCAAGCTGCCAGCAGCCTCCACCGCTAACAGCCCAGACGCCTGCATGTGGCTCAGCGGTACTGACGTTATCTAAGGTTGCAGACCACTATCAGGCTTTTAATGAAGGCTCAGATTGATCAGACCTCAATGGACCATACGATCATTCCCATTGGTAGCCTTTTTCCTGCAGAGAACAGCTTGTAATCTATATGGGGAAGCCAAGCGTGTGCGTTCGTGCACGCGCAGTCACTCTCACGCACGCGCAGTCACTCTCACGCACGCGCAGTCACTCTCACGCACGCGCAGTCACTCTCACGCACGCAAAACACCCCCGAATGACAATAAAGAACTCGAGAGACAGCTTGAGAATGCGAGACCAAAGAAAGATCCAGAAAGCCTGCTGAATTCTCTGGGTCAGTGACTTCTAACCTCAGTAGTGTTGTCTTATCCCCCCCCCCCCCCCCCCCCCCCCCA
>JACXGK010003290.1:0-11583 GCA_016801125.1 Novumbra hubbsi | reverse complement strand
GAATGAAAGAAAAAGAGAGACAGACAGAATGTGGGAGAGAGACAGACAAATGAAGGAGAGAGAGACAGACAGAATGAGGCCCAAATCTGTCCCTTGCTCTGCCCTTTAATAGAGCAGTTCAGTTACTGGTCACCGAAGCATTAAGAACTAAACTGCTAATCTGCTAATGAGAAATCCTTTTTCAGAGCTCAGTAATTCCATGAACCCCATAACGAAACAGAACGATGGGTCTGCCATTGGAGGCCAAGGAGGATATGGATAGGAGAACGCAGAAAAGGGAAGAGCAGGCTAACGCCGGGGCAGGAACCTCTTAACGCTGGAAGAAATGCTCCTCAACAAGGGGAGAGCAGGCTAACGCCGGGGCAGGAACCGCTTAACGCTGGAAGAAATGCTCCTCAACAAGGGGAGAGCAGGCTAACGCCGGGGCAGGAACCTCTTAACGCTGGAAGAAATGCACCTCAACAAGGGGAGAGCAGGCTAACGCCGGGGCAGGAACCTCTTAATGCTGGAAGAAATGCACCTCAACAAGGGGAGAGCAGGCTAACGCCGGGGCAGGAACCTCTTAACGCTGGAAGAAATGCACCTCAACAATGGGAGAGCAGGCTAACGCCGGGGCAGGAACCTCTTAACGCTTGAAGAAATGCACCTCAAGGGGAGAACAGGCTAACACCGGTGAAGGAACCTCTTAACGCTGGGTGGGTGGGGCTGAATTTAATACAAAGTTTGCTAAAACTTTGAGGCGTTTGTTAAGGTTCCCTGACTTCGACAGGTCCGTTTTGTTTTTAGGCATTTTAAACAAAATTTAAATGGTTGCATCTCCACTGACCTCAAAATGGTTGTGTTTACATGAAATAACTGTTTACTTAAACCAGCTGCGCCAGGATGGGAACCCCCATAGGCTACATTTTAGCCATGGGTGTGTTTGAATGGCTTCAAAATGGGGGGTTCAATTTATTGTTACTAGGTAAAATGTAGAATCCACAAGGTGCATGTTTAAACCACTAGAAGTTGCAGATGCTGATAATAATCAAAATTGGGAGAATTACACAAATTCTTGTACCTCGTGGCTTCAATAACACTCTACGACTGAGAGGGTTCCAGCTCTGAAGAGTTCTGGTTTTGAAAACCAGAGCAAACTTTTTCAATCAAAAAACACGACGCCAAGGCTGAAACTGGTGAGAGGACGTCACAAAAACGGAGTTGAGTCTCACTAACAACGTTGGTGTTTTGATACGTCCAGCGAAGGAGCTCATTCGTCACCAGTGATACAGGACTCTGAAGTCTCCGCTCCGGGTCTGACTGGCTGAGTGTAATTACATTCTCCGCAGGACACCTACACTGCAGCACAGCTCACACATTGAAATCACATTATACAAGCCTACAAACGCACACACACACACCGGAGACCGCAGGCACACACCCAAGACTGTTTACGCAAACACACCATCCTTATCTCTTGCGTTCTAACGCGTCCCCCTCGCCCCTAGCATCAGTTAATCAGAAATATTACCCTTCAAAACAACTAATGGAGGCTCTCTTCTCAGGCTCTCTGATTAGGGCTGCAGGCTGAGATTAAAACAGCGATCTCCAGACACCTTCACATCACAGGGCCCAGCTCACAGCAGCTCATACATACTGATGAACAGGGAACTCAGAAGGGAGCGGAAACACCAGCTAAGGGCTTCGTTAGCCCAAGTATGTTCCTCGAGGATTGGGTTGTAGACAGTGATGAATCCCCCACAATCCTCCACCTGAACCAGGCGTTGGACCAGACAAGCCTGGTGAAACGCCAAGGTGGAGGGGATAGCAACGCTAGCAGCAGGAGTCAGACAGCCAGTCGAGACACCTTGAGTGTTGTTGCAGATATCCGCCTGCCGTCGATGTGTGTGTGTGTGTGTCTCTATGCTTGACGTGTAATGGGCCTGTCTTTACGAGCAACACGGGAGCAATTTCAGTGTTTACTGAGTTACAGTTCAAAGAAATCTGAAAATGACCGCGCTTTTTTATTTCAACTCGCGAAACAGAAGACAGACTCTGTTCATGGTGTTTTGCTGTATTTGTTTTCAGGGGATATCTTGTTAAAATGTTTGGGCAAGTTTTTTTCAAAACCCTCATTTTGTCAGATGCGTTTTATTATTTCATGTTGTTCAGTTTGTGCTGGATTTTGACGTTTCTTTCCTATTTCCATATTTCAAATAACAATGACTGAAGTCTAACTGAAATAAAGACCAAAATATTCGACTGCTATATGATCTGAAATCCACTGTGTTCTTGGTTTTAACCTAAAGAAGTGTATCCCTCTCAGGGGCACTGAACTGAGTTTCATTGCAGTTTCTCTGCCAGGGTGTGATATTCCATTTCATACACAGCTTAGACATCCACATCTCTGTGGAGACCATAAGGCCTTTTACTTATTGACACTGAGCCACAGTAGATTGCCTCTCAACAGGTGTTAGGTCAGCACTCCTGTTGAGAGAGTGTGTGTTTGTGTGTGTGTGTATGAGTAAGGGGGACAGGGGGGTTGGGGTGAGACAACAAAAGACAGATCCAAAATGGAACAGGGATGTTGTGTTCGATTGTCAAAATTAAAGGTGTTTTAACTATGAAAATGTAAAATTTTATTTTCTCACTGTTCTACTTGAGGTGACAGATATACAGTACTGTGCAAAAGTGGTAGACTTGACAGTCTAACTAAAACTATATATATTTAACCCTAACCCTAACCCTAACTACCCAAATGAATAGCTATATTTTTACTTCAAGGTGCCTATGCCTTTTTGTACGGTACTGAACATAGGTGTTGAGTTCCAGCAACCTGCATTCAAAGTTTGTTTAATTGCCAAAATGCTGGTATAGCTAGCTCAAATGAAGTGTTATGAACATTGATAAAGGAGAACATCTTAAGCCTATTTTCATGTACCCTATATTGACAAATGTGTCCTTGATTCCCAATTTGAAACTACCTCCAAAGACTCCAAAGAGGTTGCTGATAAATATCGACAAAATGCTGTTTCCCATGTCAAGTTAGACTCTGAAAACCAACCACCATATGCAAAGCCAGGTGAACATACGTTGAACAGATGTTTTTACAAGGACTGAAACTCCACTGCAAATCATTAATGACTCAAATCCAGTTTGCCTGGTCCAATCACCTGCTTGGGAGGAGCTGTATAAGGTCCTCAGGTAATGAATCTTAATTGCAACATTGTTTGAGAAAGCTCGTAAATCAACGATTCATATAAAATCCCAAAATGTACATGCCGTGTTTGTGGTGAGCCATAAGCTATTGCTATAGAACGAAACAACATTTTTGCAGGGCGAATTGGCATTCACGAAACATCAAAACAAAAGCGCATCGCAAAACAAAAGACACATTTTCTCTGAAACATCTGCATAAGTTACCTGCTGCAGGGCAAACTGGGAAACACGATAACAGCGGCCACGGTTTGGGACGGGATCGTTTTACCACAGCTCACTGCAGTAACTGTGGTGGTTAACACCAACTACGGGGTGGTTGGAGGATTGCGTGGGTCTGCGCTTGTGTGCCCGGGGGCTGGCAGACAGGTGAACTAAACGGGAGCAGCCTCCAACGGTCTAGCAGAGGAAAAGAGGCCAGTTGATGTGGGGATTAGCCTAGCCTCAAGCTGCAAGAGTGCACAGTTAATAATGGATGTTTTCACCACAGATCTCTGCTACCGCTAACCTACCGCTCACCATCCCCTCGCCCTTCCAGGCAGTGAACGGCAGCCAGTCGGGCGGACGCAGCTATGAATATTTCAGGCCCACGATCTGCTCTGTGTGCTTTTCCCCTCACGGCACTCAGAGAAA
Source organism: Novumbra hubbsi (assembly GCA_016801125.1). NCBI lineage: Eukaryota > Metazoa > Chordata > Actinopteri > Esociformes > Umbridae > Novumbra > Novumbra hubbsi. Next base: position 7,755 of record JACXGK010003290.1, on the reverse strand, counting down.
ACACTGCCGCCTGATCTCTTTGACCCATAAAAACGTTTGACAGAACATTGCTACAGAGCTCTGACCTCGTCCGACCTACTGACGGGAACGAGAGCTGCACGGCCGTTTCGACTAGGATGGAAACGTTACGCACGTCTGGTTTTGTCCACGACAATCCCACAAAAGTATTAAACTGAAGCTATTCGAAAACGATATCTACGGTTAAGAAATGCTTTTTAGAAGACCGGACAAATTGCTTTTTATGAATATGTCAATATAAAGGTCACATATGCAAAACCCAGTGAAACCAACAAGAACAATTACGAGATGATTCAGAGTTATCGGAAGCGGCTCTTAGAACGTGGTCACATCCTTTGAACTCCTGATGTGGTCAGAACCGTGGACCGCTGCGCTCCTCGGCTTGGTAAAGCCGCCTGAAGTCACCCACGGCCGTGATACATGCACATACAACATCATTGGTTCACCAAGAAACCTACATGGCTGCTGAAAAAGCACACTCACTCACTACTATTCGCTGAAGGCGTACACTTGCAATGACCGGACTGACCTTTTCCTCACACAAGTGCCCGACGCAAAGTCGGAACCTTTGCGAAGGTGTTCAGTGCCACGAGCATCGTGTGCCCCGGTCCTGTGTTAATCAGAGAGAAGGATGGTGATGATGATGATGATGATGATGACTGTGGCAGTGGAGACAGTGAATCTCATGGAGGCGAGAGAGAGGTGAAGCGTAAAAGTAGAGCGGAGCCACAGTACTGTACCTCCCGGCTGTGCTCCTCAGGACCGATGTCCCCGTAAGATGGCGCACGGACCGTCCGTTGGCACACGCACAGAAACGCACACGCACACACCTGCTCTTACCGGACAAACTCCTTTTCCGATGCCCTCCTGTCCCCTCTGCTGGCGGTCTGGAAGACGAACCCCCCTCACAGCCCGACGCAGACAGCCCACTGATGAACACACCAGTGAAAGGAGGGGGGCGTGGTTTCCTGTGAGATAAATAGGAGAGGGGAGGGTGGGTGGGAGGGACCCTCGGTCTACAATTGTGTTTATCCTCACTCCCCTTTTTCTTTGCGTCTGTCTGTCTTTCTCCACCACATTTCGCTTCTCTCTGCCTCTTTCTATCACATTCTGCGTGTCTCTTGTCACTCACGGCGTCTATCCTCTTCACTCTTTAACACTCCTGATGTGCTCCACCTGTCATCGTCCCACACACCAAGCCTCCCACTGATTCTTTGTTTCTCCATCTGTTCACGGCCCCCTGTCTCTCCTCTCTATCTACCCATAACCCCTGTATCTCCTCTCTATCTACCCATAACCCCTGTCTCCCCTCTCTATCTACCACTAACTCCTGTCTCTCCTCTCTATCTACCCCTAACCCCTGTCTCTCCTCTCTATCTACCCCTAACCCCTGTCTCTCCTCTCTATCTACACATAACCATGGTCTCTCTTCTCTATCTACCCATAACTCCTGTCTCTCCTCTCTATCTACCCATAACCCCTGTCTCTACTCTCTATCTACCCATAACCACTGTCTCTCCTCTCTATCTACCCCTAACCCCTGTCTCTCCTCTCTATCTACCCCCAACTCCTGTCTCTCCTCTCTATCTACCCCTAACTTCTGTCTCTCCTCTCTATCTACCCCTAACTCCTGTCTCTCCTCTCTATCTACCTAACTCCTGTCTCTCCTCTCTATCTACCCCTAACCCCTGTCTCTCCTCTCTATCTACCCCTAACCCCTGTCTCTCCTCTCTATCTACCCCTAACCCCTGTCTCTCCTCTCTATCTACCCCTAACCCCTGTCTCTCCTCTCTATCTACCCATAACCCCTGTCTCTCCTCTCTATCTACCCATAACCCCTGTCTCTCCTCTCTATCTACCCATAACCCCTGTCTGTCTTCACTATAAGGCTTTACTCTTTTTGTTACCTTTTCTGCAACTTCTACAACTCTGCTTCTTTTCCATGACCATCATGTTCACACAGTTGTTCTCCCCATCTCCTCTCTCTTCCTTTCTCTCTCTCTCTCTTTCTCTCTCTCTTTCTCTCTCTCTTTCTCTCTCTTGCTCGGCTCTCATTCATAGGGCTGGGTTGTGTGTGTGTGGGTTTGTTGGAACCTCTGTGTATCAACTATTCACAGGCTCATAAAGGCCGGGCAAGCCAGAGGAGAGAGAAAAGAAGGGGAGGGAATCACGGATCAATCTTCCTGCTTGGTGGTGGAGGCGGGGAGGAGAAGTGAGGACAGGAGAAGAGAGGAGAGGCAGAGGAGAAAAGCAAAGGAGGGGCAGTGGTTGGAATACACCCCACATTCATCAGCCTGGCACATCTACGTGGTACACTGGCGTGGCCACAACCGTTTAGAGCACCAGACGGCAAAAAGCTGCAGAGGCCAATATGTATTCACCCACCCCCACCCATTCACCACCTACACACACTAACACATGAAGACACTCCCACCCCCACCCATTCACCACCTACACACACTGACACATGAAGACACTCCCACCCCCACCCATTCACCACCTACACACACTAACACATGAAGACACTCCCACACCCACCCATTTACCACACCTAGAGACACTAAGAAATGAGACATTCAAAATTAATTCTATGCAAATTGCTCACTCAGATTCACTTTTTATTGAGTTTTGTTAATTACAAAACCCTTTTGCAAACCTTGGCATGATATGCCAACATTATGTCATGCATAATTGACAATAACTGCAGTAATGAAACAAAGTCACTTAGGAAGAGATATTTATCAATGAGAAGAAACCACCTGGTTCTGACATCCTACAGTAAATGGTAAACCGCTAAAGTCAGTGGAAGTCTAAAATGCTTCTCCTATTTTATATATGGTCAATCTAAGCCCAGAGGTAAATGTCTGCCAATAGACCTGAAGGGAAGCTGAAGTTATTCTGCTTCCCAAGAGTAGCAAATCCAGCTTGTTTTGGTTTAAACTAACTGGTACTTTGTACAGATCAAGTCAAAGTCTTTTATAGTCAAATGCACAAAATAACAGTGTCGCTTTGAGCAATGAAGTTCTTATGACATGGCACAAGTCATCTATGCAGTAGTACAGTAAGTAAGTAAAGAAAATAAAGCAACAATATAAACTAACTAGCACTTTCAAAGGGTGTGGAAATGGGGTAAAGACAATATGAAGGCATTCTCTATACTGCTGAGGGGTGGATGTGGGGCCACAGAATTCAATTCAAAATAGAACCCGTGGACTTCAGACTAGCAAAAAACAAATAATGCAACACCCACAACAGAGATCTTTAAGACAGACAATATTTGGTATATTGTATTAATACTGAATATGTTTTAATGTGGTGTGCAGATGTTTCAGTAAGCATTGTCTTGTGTTTGGATTTATTTGTGGACCCCAGAACAAGTTGCTGTTTCTTTGGCTGTGGATAACGGGAATACTAAAATGAATACAGACGTCTGCATTTTCCTGTTTCTTTGTGTATGTTACAGACAGCAGGAGGTATTCTCATTAGAGCCACTTCCTACGTCTCCTCAGGACGGGATGAGAAGCGGCTTGAGGAGGAATCCATCACTGTCTCTTGGTCTGCCTGAGAATTGATGCTTCCGTTTCTTCCTCTGTAGGTTATTGTATGCCCAGATTACAGATAGAGATCCCCCTCTCCCCTCCTCCCCTCCTCCCATTATCTCCTGCCTCTCCCCTCCTCCCATTATCTCCTGCCTCTTCCCTCCTTCCATTATCTCCTGCCTCTCCCCCCCTTCCTCTCATATCCTTCATCACATTAATCACAAAAGATTTGTGTGGAGCACATAACTGGGAGTCCGCCATTAAGTTCAATTATCATCATATATGTCTTATATTAGTACTTTTTTAATTTCCTCTTTGCCTGTTATCTGTGTCTGTGGAGGAGTGAGGTTGGGAGTGCAATTTGGGGCTTATTACTCACTAAGAAAAAGGTGTTTCTATTATCATCAGAAAGAATCAGGTTTCAACTGGGTCAGCCCTCCTCAGAGTTGTTTATCAAATAACACAACACAGAAGTTTAAATCAACCGGTTACAGCAGCAATGAGTCTTTACCAGTTTACACACCTAGACATAGGAATGTTGACCAATTCTTCTTTCCAAAAATGTTATGGCCTCGTCAAGTTGGATGGGGACCTTTGATTAACAGCTGGTTTGAACTCTTTCTACATATTCCCAATTTGATTGAGGTCCAGGCCTTGACTGGTCCACTTTTGGACATTGACAGTTTTGTTTTCCTCTCCATCGTGGATTTGGCTGTATTTGTCGGGTTTTGTCCAATTGGAAAATTCATCTTGTACCAAGTCCCAGGTTTAATGCATACTTAAGCAAGTTTCTTTCCAGGATTTCTTTGCTGGATCCATTTTGCCCTCAAGCATTTCTAGGTCTGATGCAGAGATGCATCCTCAAAGCATGAATCTGCCACCACTATGCTTCATTGTAGGGATAGTGTTATCAGAATGATATTTGATGTCAGGGATAACGTTGAGGTCAAAAAGCTCTATTCTGGTCCACGGAAATATAACAACAGAGACATGAAACTTGAAGATATCCTCAACGGCTCTTTCCATGCTGGAAAAGATGCTATAATAGATAAGATACACAGGTGAGACCCCTTTCCATCTCTATGACTCCCCCTCCTCCCACCGATTCAATCAATAAATGCTTGATCTAGTTGGGTTTTTCTATATTCTCCACGGAAACCGGAGACCAAGATTTATTGTATGCCGCTCACAGTGTATTCAATTGCAGCACCTACAATAAATCACCTGTCACTTTGCTGCTTTGAAAACCTAAAATGATATTTGACGTGACGACTTTCCTTGCAACATCTTTTACAAACATTACAGCACGGAAGAATCTTGTTCTCTGCGTTCTGCTTTGTCTCCAAGTTGTCTGTCACTTAGAAGCTATTGTCTTCAACATTCATGACACATATTAGCGTGAAAAATTGATCTTATCTATGGCACGGTGTATTCCAGACCAAAGAAGAGATTGCAATATACCAAATCCCATCCCAATGATTCAGAGAACAGTAAAGAGGCCGGATTAGGACGAGCACCCTGGGACAGACATGTTTTCCTGAGCAGAGACGACATGCTAACTCACAAGCCCATGACACCACTTTACAATATGATTTATTCATAGGTGTTCTCTCATGCGCTTCAGCTATGTCATCGGGGCTCTGACGTCTGATTGGATTACCACCCGATCTCATCCTCATTCTGACATCCTATTACCCGTTTGCAATCTACTTGACTCGTTTAAGCTTTCAGATGACAGAAATGATAGATGAAGATTTGTTGTTGCAAAGATTCATTTGAGATAAGGATAATGTTTGCTTATAATAACCTCAGCTCTCTGGGAGCAGAATAAATAGATCAGGTTGAAAAGGACATTGTTATACATTGTTACACGAGATTAATGAGTTACACTCTCAATACTGAAAGTCAATACGAGAAAGTCTTGCACAGGATTAATGACCTAATGCAGCAGCAGACTACTTATTAAGGACATGGTACAAGTAAAAGCGGGGTGACTGGTTCAAGGTTCAAGAAAAGAAAATCTGTCAATGTGTCCTTGAGCAAGGCACTTAACAGTGATTGCCCCTGTAAGTACTCTGGGTAAGAGCAAAATAACTAAAATATACGATGGGTCCTCTCCTTTTTTCCACAATAGTGTTTGAATGAGACATAAGTTAACCAGTGGGAGGTGGAAAACGTTTTGAAACATTATAGACAATATGTTTTTAATAGCCAGTCAGTCTAGATCACTCTAAACAGTTCAAAGTTGTTTCTAGCTTAAACACTGTAGAAGGAGTTGTGTAACAAAAAAGGATAACTGAGCTGTATGTAGGATTTTAAATGGAGAGTCCCATTAACACCTCTCATCTAGGGAAGTAACGATAATTTATTACACATCCCGATATAACATAACGATGATAATGTTTAAATTGGCTAATGGTGAATTAAAGGCACAGCATAACTTTTTCATATTCTTGGTGGTCCCATCCCACCGACCTTGGCTGATAGTCTCACAAATGCCGTTGCAAATTAGCCCAACGCTGGTGTGGTTGGTATGGGCTGCCATGTCTCCCCGCACTCTAGCGACCCCTTGAGGCAGCGTCAGGCGCCAGTGAGCTCAATGTCATTGTCAGTCCCAGTCATCGTTGTCGTTTAGTGAGCAGCATGACAAAAGGCTGCACGGCTTCAACTGACTTGTTTCAGAGCTGTCCGTGCCGTTGACTCCGAGCCTGCTGGGAGTTCAATTAGCCCATCGTGAAGACTGGGGGACAAAAGAGGGAGCCGTGGGGCAGACGGGAGGAGGGGGAGAGGGGGAGAGGTAAGCTGTGCAGCTATAGGCTGAAACGAGTCCAAACCCGGACAGCCTCTACAGAGGGCCATTGCGCGCATGCGGTAACCTTGGGAAACGTTTCTAGCCTTCCGTTTTGCGCTTCAGTGGGTCTCAAGCTGCACTCCATGTAAACCTCTTGGGGTTGTTGTGCCGGAGAATAAGTGAGAATGAATGATCTTTCCTCTGATACTTCGAAAAGACGCCTGTGTCGTGTCCTGCTGGGCTATTATTCTTGGCTCGCAGTCCCAGTAACAAATGATTTAGTTACTTTTGCAGAGTGTGCGCCTCGCGGACCAAAAATTTTCTCTGTTAACTGTGTTTGTGAGTAAGGAGGACTTTGTGCAAATGAGACTGACCCCTCTTTATTTCTGGAATCACTCCTCTTTCCTTTCTCTGTCGATTTGGTTCAAGGCTGAGTGGAGCCCCCCCCCCCCCCTTGCCCCTTCCCCAGAAAGAGAACTCCATAGCTGAATGTGGGCGTCTATCCATCAGCAGACCCCGGCACTGACACAACACTTGATCACCATGACTACTCGGAGAGAGCTTGAGCGGTCACAAAGACCGTAGAGGTGCTCCGAATGAGACCCGGCCACAGATGTTTGAGTGCCACTGGGGATGAGCACCGTGTCGCAGACCCCTTCAGAGTAGTTGGATATGAAACCCCTTTTAGAATGCTATAAAAACTTCAGAGTAGTTGTATATGAAACCCCTTTTAGAATGCCATAAAAACTTCAGAGTAGTTGTATATGAAACCCCTTTTAGAATGCCATAAAAACTTCAGAGTAGTTGTATATGAAACCCCTTTTAGAATGCCATAAAAACAATAGGGCATATTTGCATTTGGCATTGAATCACACCCCGCCCATTACCACACTGGCCTGACTTCGAAGGGTAGAAATCACGTTACTTAAGCCTGTGGCATCTAATGGAGCTACCTAACACACCCGGCCATGTGGGTCAGTGTCCGTGTCGACGCCAGTGGGTATAGGGGACTTACATTAACGGTGGAAAACCGTATCGTTATAATTCGTCCATGAGCAACCGCCCTCTAATTCGCAACCTTCAGGGCGGAATAAAGGAGCCATTGGAATAGGCCGAAGTGTTAACGAATGAAAATAGGAGAAAGAGGACGGTCCTCCGATCCCAGGGCCAATAGAAGCCCCTTAGCTATGCGGCCAACCTCGGTGTCATAGAAACATCCCGCCGTGACAGTGTGAGAGAGTTGTTGACCGGCGCCGGCGACTTAAGCTGGGAAGGAAACACTTATTATTCACTGCTGACGCAGCACAGAGTCTTCTCCTTAGAAAGCTGCTGCACATCAGCACAGATCAGTTCAATCGCTCCTCGTATCCTCCTCAGTCCAATCAGCCTCACAAACGCTCCTCGTAT